>PVHY01033234.1:0-11297 GCA_004024945.1 Uropsilus gracilis
GCCCAGGGTACCACAGACTCAAGCAATCCCCAGCCTCAGCTTCCCAGGTAGCTGGGATTACAGGCATGCGCCACCACACCCAGCTATTTTTTGGAACTAGGTCTCACTATACGGGCCCCAGGCGGGACTCGAACCGCGATCCCTAGCCCCTGCCGCTTCATAGGCTGAAGCTTACAAGCATGAGCCACCATGCCCGGCTAATAAATACTATTTTAAAGGAAACATTCACTCATAGAAGACCGGTTTTGTAATTTAATTATAAACAATTAGCTAAATTATTATGTGGCCTAGCAGCAAAGGGAAATTAAAATGCCAAGACTTTAGAAATGCTCAAGTTTATTCCAGATTACTTTCTTATGTAGTTCAGGACTATCTCTAACAAAGGCAACATTCAAAGGAAATTGATGAGTATCAATGCAAATGGCAATGACCTCAGATTTCCTAAGGGTATACAGTTCTAGGTTAGCTCCCAGGAGTCTCAGTCCAGAGACAGGCAGGCCTCACTGTTCCTTCCTACCCTCTAGGTCATTCTTCATTCACATGTGCTCTGAAAAAGTAAGGTTGTGTTTCAGTACTGCCAAGACAATCATGAACCAAATTAGATACCCAGAAACCCTGTTAACTCATTTTCTATCTATATCGGACTCATCTTTTTATTTGACCTAGTCTCCACACTAACACCTATTCTCTCAATATTACTCTACAAAAAAACCTTATCAGCAAATAATTTTCAAAAAATTATTAAACTATAGAAAGCTGTCTACGGCCATACCACCCTGAATGCGCCCGATCTCGTCTGATCTCAGAAGCTAAGCAGGGTCGGGTCTGGTTAGTACTTGGATGGGAAACTATAGAAAGCTTCTCTGGATTATTTAGGTTTTACAAAAAATTTACAACAGTATAACAGAATTCTCCCAAGACTAAGGAGAAGTACAATATCAAAATCAGATTTTTTCCCCATAATTAAACACTTAAATATGTTCTTCCTCCTTTGAGGGAAAAGAAAATTAAAGCTTTTTCATAATTACAAGACATTAAAAAACTTACCCACCAATTTAAATAAACCCATGCACTCTTTCAACATGCACTGAAGATATCCTTACATTCTAGGCACCGAACTGAAAGCCTACAACATAGCTTCTCCCTGCAAGACTACACAATCTATAAGACTGGCAAGAGCAAACACTAATGTAGTACTATAGGCAGAAAGTAAGTAGAGCACAGAGAAAAGGCATTTAAACCCACAATCAAAGAGTTCTTTTGGAGACAAGCTGAAGCAAGTCTTAAAGGATGAGTAGGAGTGACCTGAAGAAAGAGGACAAAGAGCATGGTGACCTGAATGAGCACCAGGAAAGCACGGACACACCTGAATGTGGAGCCACAGCAGGTCGCTGCAGCTGGAGTACAGAACACAGCATGACTGGAGACATAGGGTAAGACAGGTCTGGGGCTAGGTAGGGGAAGATTAGGGAAAACCTTCCTTTGCAACACTGAAGAATTTATATCTTACTCTCTAAAACAGAGAATCATGAAATGATTTTAATATCAAGGCACCACAGTAAAATCTGCTTTAAGAAAATATTCTTTAATGAGTGGGTATAGAAGACGGAAGGAAATGGAAAGACACTAGTATAAAAATGCTTATAACAGACTTGATGAAAGATCACTATAGCTTGAATCAATGTTATTGAAAAAGAGAAAATGAATTCAAAATGAAGGAAACAGCACTACAGAAGGGATTCTACTTTTTGGTAACATGACCACTGACAAAGTCCTTAACTTTTTCTCTGCCTAGGTTTTTTTAAGATATAAAACCTCACCTAATTCATGGTGTTTTACAAGGATTACATTAGAAAGTGTATCTCACTTAGTTCAATAAGTGAGACTTATTGGTAAGACTCCTTTTTCAGAAGTGACCACAAAAGGTCATCAGTGACTAGGTGACTAGAGATTGGTGACTGAAGGTAAATCACATGAGAGGAAATCAGGATAAACACCTAGGTTTTTACTAGATGGTTATGTGCAAATTTAAATAAAGAAATAAACAGGTTTGAAGTTTATTTAAAGTTGCTAGAAGTCATTCTAAAAACAACACTAAATATGAACATAAGAGATTTACATACTTAAACCTGCGCATATAAACTAACCTGCCTGGGGTTATAATGAAGCACCAAAGAATGTTCAATCGTAAATCACCAAGTTGAGTGGTCCTTTATATTTGTGCTGAGAATGAACTCTCTGAGAAATCTGGTGAAAGCTACAGACCTCCAGATCCTCTGAGATAAAATTTTGCAAGAATGGGTTTAGACCCTCACACCAAGGGCACTAAGATACAATTAAGCTGAATTACTGCTAATTAGTGGTCAAGGAAAAAAACCTAAACCCAGGCTCTCAGTACCATGTTTCAAGTCTGTGACATGCTAAAACGAAGTCATTGCTCTTACAGCCCATTTCTAATAGCATCTTAGACTTTTTAAAATGTGATTCCAATGCTGGGTGCAGTGACGCATGCGCCTATAATCCCAGCTACCTGGGAGGTTGAGGCTAGGGATCACTTGAGTCCATGGGTTTGAGATAAAACTGGGCAACATAGTGAGACCTAGTCTTTGAAGAAAAAAAAAAAAGTAATTCAGATGTATTCCTGTATGATTAGAGAGAGAATGACTATCCATACTAAATATTAAGATGAACTCAAAATGCATCACAATCTAATGGAGATATTAAAACTCTTAGAAGACATAAATATTCATAAATTTGGATTAGGCAATGGTTTCTTATTTAGATCTGACACCAAAAGCAGGAGTATCCAAGAAGAAAACAGACTTCTTAAAAATTTTACTTTTATTTATGCTTCAAAGATACCATTAAAAAAATGAAAAGACCACTCACAGATGGGAGAAAATATTTGCGAACCATATATCTAATAAGGGTCTATTTTCCAGAATATATAAAGAACTCTGACAACTCAACAATAAAAAACAACCCAATTTTAAAATGGGCACAGGATTGGTTACAGACATTTCTCCAAAGGAGATACACAAATGAACAATAAGTACATGGAACATCATTCGTTATTATGGAAATGCAACTCAAAACCACAATGAGATACTACTTCATGTCCAATAGAATTGCTATAATATGGGGGGAGGGTGTAGGGGAGGGGGGGTAAACCCTGGGGATTACAATGTTGTGAAATTTATATATAAATAAAAAAAAATCTGGTAAAAAAAAAAAGAATTGTTATAATAAAAATAAGAAACAGAAAATAAAAGTGCTGGCCGGGCATGGTAGCGCATGCCTGTAGGTGGCAGCCTAGGAAGCCGCGGCTAGGGCCAGGGATCCCCGTTCAACTACCACCAGGGGCATGTAGCAAGACCAAGTTCCAAAAAATAGCTGGGCGTGGTGGTGCGCGCCTGTAATCCCAGCTACCTGGGAAGCTGAGGCTGGAGATTGCTTGAGTCTGTGGTACCCCGGGCAACGTGAGCCTGCGGTTCCACAGGCAAAAAAGAGGGAGACCTAGTCTCAAAAAAAAAAAAGAAAGAAAAGTACTGATGAGGATGTGGAGAAATGGCATCTTCTAACATTGCTGATAGGTGTGTAAAATGGTGCTACGTTACAGAAAAGTGTGGCAGATGCTCTCACAAGTACCATGACTTAAGAATTCCACACCTATAGTCATAGCAGGAAAATGGAACCATGTTCTTCACACAAAAATCTGTACATGAAGGATCACAGCAGCGTTTTTTCATTAATAGTCATAAAGTGGGAAGCAAATATCCATGAACTGAATAATAAAAGAGGGTATATATCTATATAATGGAATATTATCAAGCAATAAAAGAAATGAATTACTGATAGAGGGTGGACCCTGAAAACATGCTGAATGAAAGATGCCAAACACAAAAGGCCACATGCTATATGAGTTCATTCACAAGAAATGTCCAGGATACACAAGTCCAGAGAGACAGAATATAAATATAAATTAATAGCTGCTAGGAGCTGGGGGAAGGGGAGAGTGAGAGGGGGCTGCTGATGTGTAAAAGGATTCTTGAGGGGATGAAAATATACTGGAATTAGTGGCAATGTTCACACAATTTTAAACATTAAAAAGTACAAGTTTAAACACTATTTTAAAATCTATGTACAATTTGATATGTGAATTCATCTTAATAAAAAACAAAAACTCATCAATATCAACTAGAGAAATCAACATAAGAGCAAAAAAAAAAAAGAACTTGTGCTTTATCTGTAAATCTGGAAACTATGTGATTGCTGAAGTCATTCTCCTAAAAGCTATAAGCCCATGATGAGGTTTCTATACACAGATGGAGGAAACTGCTCCCACAGAAAAAGAGCCAATGGATAGGTGCATGCTCTAAAGATTTAAAACATACTCTAAAGATTTACTGCACTTCTGGAAAAGGATCTGGAAAAGGATAATCAAACTCACAATAGTAATTTGCAGTAGTATAATATCACATTTTTTGGTCTATATAAAAGTATGAGTCATGAGGTATTAACATGCACATAACTGAAAAATATATTGCATGTTAACATACATGGAAAGACATGATTTGGTCAATAGCATTATATTATTGCCTCCCATGAAGTACATAAAACAGCTATTATCTCCATTTTATCTCAAAAGATCATCTCAGGAGTAAAATAACCTTTTCAAGATCCTAGGATAGTCAAGCTGGGGCTGTAAGCCAGGTGTGGATTCTTTCCCTTATTCATATTAAATCAATGCTCTCTAACTTCAAGACACTACTTTGTTCATTTGATAACTCAGTAACTAAACCATGTTATATTAATCATGTTAATAATGGAATGTTATTTATGAGAAATCAAAACGAATCCTCAAATTATGATCAATCCTTAGCAACAGTTATAACCTGTTGATAACCAGGATACTCTATAAAAATAGAAAACAGCCGGGCATGGTGGTGCACCCCTGTAATCCCAGCTACTTGGGAGGCTGAGGCTAGGAATCACTTGAGTCCACAGGTTCGAGGCTACCCAGGGCAACACAGTGAGACAGGGGACAGGAGGGGAAGGGAGGATAAAGGAAAAGAAGAGAAGGGAGGGGAGGGGAGAGGAGGGGAAGGCAGGGAAGGGGGAAAAAGACTTGAAGTACATCTAATATGGTATTCAGATAAGGTCATTCATCTTAAAAAGCACAAATGTACAGGAGGTCAAAATAAATAGTACTACTAAAAAAACATACTATGGAAAGCTTCTGTTGGTCCTCATTCAAAGTCCACTTACCTTTGTTTTAGGCTTAATTCTGCACTTGATCTTAGCCAAAAGCTAAGACACAATTAAACCTAATTCTAACAAGTTTGTCTAGATTACTAGATCAATTAAAAGGAAAGGTTATAAATTCACTTGACATATACAATAAGAGTAATTATTTTATATTTTACACTATTATTTTATAGTGTATAAGAAATTAGACATATAAAAATGCAAAGGTATAGCAATACTGACCATTTATTTTAAGGGAAACAAATCCTGTATAACTCAGGGCTTTTATTATTGTTCATAATAATTCACAATCATCAAGAACAAAGAATGACTCAATTTTATTTATTTATTTAGACTCAATTTTAAATATTGTATATATCCAATAGAAGTCTGTATTTCCTCAAACTCAAAATCTTGAACTCTTCTGTTTTTTGGTTCCCAATTAGTTCAATTCAACCAGCAGCAAATGCCAATGAGTCTACCTACTCCTGAACCACAATTACTTGTTTCATTTTTAACTGCTTCTATTGTCATTAACTCAAGAATCCTACAAATTACCTAACTAGCACAATTTCAGTCACTCCTGCTACAAAAGTTATCTTCCTAAACCAAAGATTCAATCATCTTATTCTTTTACTCATTCAGTTCACAAATATTTGCTGTAAGCGCAAGCCTTCAGTGGTGCTGCAGTTGCTACACTATAAACCCAAACTGTTTTCACAGCACCCCTGCTTAGGTGTGATGTGCACTCACCCGACCTTTTCTTTCTTTCCCCCTTGCTCCTACCTGGAACCACAAGCTATTTTCTTTTTTTTTTTTTGAGACTAGGTCTCCCTCTTTTTTGCCTGTGGAACCGCAGGCTCTTGTTGCCCGGGGTACCACAGACTCAAGCAATCCCCAGCCTCAGCTTCCCAGGTAGCTGGGATGACAGGCGCGCGCCACCACGCCCAGCTATTTTTTTGGGGACTAGGTCTCGCTACGGGCCCCAGGCGGGACTCGAACCGCGATCCCTAAGCCCCAGCCGCTTCATAGGCTGAAGCTTACAAGCACGAGCCACTGTGCCCGGCCTCACAAGCTATTTTCTAGAACAGCCTGTACTTCTCTCCCTTTGCCTTTTTGCTCTCTACAGTAGTCTGTACCTACATCTCCACCCACCCAAGCTTTAAGCTTCCTTTAAGGCTGCACCCATAAATGTTTTCCAGGAAACCCTCCCTAATCCTTCCAGTCAGAATTAATCCCTGCACTAAGTATCCTTATTTACTTGAGATATACTGGGCATCTTTACATAAATACCTAGCTCATTATTTTTAATAGTGGTACAATATTACTCTGTGTAGAGCTATACATTTTACTCAATGGTGACAATTTTTAAAGCAGTAATAATTTTAATATAGAGAAGAAAATTAAAATAATATTGTAATTCCACTGACCAGCTAGTACTTAAGGATACTTTTTAAAAATAAAAGTAATATATACTCATACTTAGAATAGTCAAACAGTACACAAAGGTATCAACTAAGTAAAAGGTAAAAAGAGTCAAACTAGAGGCATATGAAGAGGGCATGAAGAATTGAGAGAGCAGCTGGTCTATCTAACTGTAAACATTCACTGAATGTGATTTCCTCCTCACTCCCCACAGTGAAATGGGCCATTTTAAAAGACAATCTTAAAACAATGCCTGTTTAACAACATAGTTGCTGTGTTTTCAGTCAAGTTGATTGATTTTTTTTTTTCTTTTGGTGACTATTAACACATAGGAAAGGGAAATGGATTATCTAGAAATAATCATTAGCAAAGTCAGTGGCTATCCCCATGGAGCATCTACAAACTGTTTTTAATGTTCTTGGAACTTTCCCTGCACAGTATCCCTCCTCAGTGATGACTCTTCTCATTGCAAAGATAGTTTATACTACACGATTTAGCATTTTGTTTAAATTCCATTTTACCCTCTATTATCTCATGTGTATTACTAGCTGCAAGCTCCTTGAAGACAATGTTTACATTTGAAATGTCTGTATTTTTCAGAGTAGCTAATCAGAGGAATTGGGTAGTAGATGCTAAATAAGTGGTATTTTTGATGATTCCTACTATGAATAATCTTATAACAAAGTAAATACTAAGCCTTTAAGCATAATTCTGTAATCATGGAATTCCTAAAGTTTATTGACAGTTATGTATTGCATAAGGCAATATTAGTAACAGTGATGGGACTGGAATGTTAGAAGCCTGAAAGTAAACTGAGCAATTCAGCACAACTTTCCCTTGATTTAGGGCACAAGCAGTTCCCTCCCTAAGAGACACCCCCCTCCCTCCAGAAACAAAAACAAGCTGATAACCCCTCAAATAGCTTTGTGTTAACTTAGATAATTTTTTTGGTTAACCCAGTTGTAAATTTAATGTATGTCTTTAAACATGTCTGCCATATTTTACATCTTCTTGATAGGGTGTGCTACCCCCCCCCATTGTCTCCTGTATGAGATTGTAGATTTCAAGGACAGATGCTAAAATGTGAGAATGACCTTAGTTGGAATTTCCCTTCAGGGAGATGCAGGGGGAGAAAGAAGTGAAATGGTCAAGGTGAAACAGGTTTCCTGGAAGACGGGAAATAGGGTATATAAAGGGTGTGCAAACAAGAAGGATTGGATTCTGATTAGAAGGCCAATATGGAGGGAGGTCAATATGGAGATTGGATAGAGAAGTTCAATGGAGGAGAGATGGGAATTGGCCATCTTGTAAAGATGTGAGCCATGTGGACATGGCCAGGCCCGGGGGCCTGTAGCCTTTGGCTAGGCCAGGCTGGCAGCATGTGTGCTGAATGCAATTAAGGAGTTTGCAGATTTGAACTCCGTGTCGGAGTTTGTTTTGCTGAGTTTAACTTGTGTCTGCGAGAAGCCGTGCAAAAGACAGGCCTGAAAAGAAAGTGAACTTGGCTGGGTCCGGCACCATGGAGTTCCTGCTACCTGAAGACGACAAGGAGAAGGCAGTGTAGAAGACAAGGAGGAGCATGCCAAAGGAGCGCCCCAAAGAAAGATGTCTTCAAACACGTGGAGAGGAACTCTGACTGGCTGATTTTGGTGAGATGATCAAGACTGAGAGACTGAGGATTTCTGGGCAATCTGGGAAAGGACTTTGGACAATGTTAAAGTAATCTGAGTCTTACATGTTTCTTTTGTAGTTATTAGGATAATTAGAAATCACTTTGTTAGAAATAAATTAGTCTGCACTGATAGTCTTGCATTGGTTTGGTATTTTGCTTGAGAAAGCTGGGGATGGTGAAAAGAACCCACAAGTGTAGAGTTTAAACTGTGTTTTTTGGTATTTTGTTTTGTTTTGAGACTAGGTCTCGCTATTTTTGCTCGTGCAACTGCAGGCTCTCGTTGCCAGGAATACCAGACTCAAGCAATCCCCAGCCTCAGCTTCCCAGGTAGCTGGGGTTACAGGTGCGTGCCCCACGCCCAGCTGTTTTTTTTGGAACTAGGTCTCGCTACGGGCCCTAGGCGGGACTCGAACTGCGATCCCTGGCCCCAGCTGCTTCATAGGTGCTTTACAGGCACGAGCCACCGTGCTGGGCCTAAATTGTGTTTTTTTAAGTTTTTCCTCTTCTGCAGTTTTTGGAGCTGGGTGCTGAGAAGCAGCTGGCTGGCCTTTGCATATCAGTGGTAAAGGTGATCAGTGTAAATGCTAATGAACAGTGTGTAGCCTGCTTCCTAGGGAGAGAAGCAGGCCTAGGTGTGTCGACCTCAAGGTAAGGTAAATGAGCTGTTTGTAGACTGCTTCTGGAAGCAGGCCTGTATGTGTTAAAGTCAAAGTTGAAAAGCCTTTCTTTGGTCGCCCACTTCCTTATACCCTGTTTCATGCTTTGTTTTAGAATAAGAATGCAATTGTGTAATTTAAGTTTTGCAAAATGATATAAAAAGACCTGCAAATGAGCAGTCAGGGCTCTGAGTCTCCCTTGACTTGGTAGCCCTCAGCTGAGCTTTCCTAATAAACTTTCTCTGTTTTTAAGGCGGGCACGGTGGCTCATGCCTGTAAGCTTCAGCCTATGAAGCGGCCGGGGCTAGGGATTGCGGGTCGAGTCCTGCCTGGGACCCGTAGCGAGACCTAGTTCCAAAAAAAAAAATAGCTGGGCGTGGTGGCATGCGCCTGTAACCCCAGCTAACTGGGAAGCTGAGGCTGGGGATTGCTTGAGTCTATGGTACCCCGGGCAATGATAGCCTGCGGTTCCACCGGCAAAAATAATGAGACCTAGTCTCAATAAAATAAAATAAAATAAACTTTGTTTTTGCCTTCCTGTATGTGGGGTGTCTGCTGAGTGGCATTGTCCAAGGCCTAACAATGGCAACCCAATACAAAGACTAATCTGTCAAAGTGACTTTCCAAGATACAAGACCGCTTCATCTGGAAGCATTCTCTAATATTAAGAAAAAGTTCTTGTTCTTAGAGAAGTGTAGTGTAGCTCTGCTGAGAGCTGGCAGTTATTTACTTAAAATTCTTCAAAACTAATTTTTCCATACAGCTGTGTTTACTCACACCATGTCTCATTTATGCTAGAGGTGTAAAACAGCAAAGCCCAGATCTCTTCCTCTCTCCTCTTTCTATTTTCCCTTGCCTTTGTTATTTGCCTTTCTGCAGCTTGCTAGCCAAAACTGTAATTAGTACCCCACAGGGATCTATACTTTTCTAATAAAAAACAGCCTACAGCACAATGACATGTAGACACACACAGCCATGTGTGTTCCCAACGAATTAGGAATATTTTATACATGCAAGCCTTCAATAGCTAAATGAGAGCCCTTTACATGGCAGCTGCAACTGACAACGCTGAATGCAGATTGATTCATCCCTTTCTGGTACTGCGCACACAATCTAATTGCGAGGAAGGAAACAATCTAGTTGGAACTGACTGCAGTTACAAATACAGGTCCTACAGCAAACCTTAGTAAATAAACCATATTTGGAACCCCAAGGAAAATTTGTTAAAATACTACAAAGGTGGTGGTTTTGGTTACATAACAGCTTATCAAGTTTTTAGTCAGACAGAGTAATTAATGCTTTTTTAGAGAATTAAAACAGTGTGTATGTGTGTGTGTGTGTGGGGGGGTACGCGTGCATGCCGGCACTGGATTCTGCTCCATATTCCTGTCACTATCTAGTCTCCTCTGACCCCCACCCCAACCTCACCTTTCAATCTTCTCCACAGCTCATTTTTAACCTTGTTAAGCTCCCATCCATACCCTTTCAGTAAATGGAATAAAGTCAAGTATAAGAATAAATTATTAGGTAAAGAAAAAAAAAGTTCACTTGTTAGATGTTTAATTTACTATTCAAGAAGGAAAAATAAATCCCTTCTCCATATGACAATATGAAGAGTCCTTGTCCTTCTTGCACAAATACCCAGTAACTGCCTTATGTGTTTGCATTAGCCAGTATTATTACTAGTAACTATAATAACCAACTTACTTCAATGAAAGCAAAGAGTATAGGCTTCTAAAGGTGCTGGAGTTTTTAGCAAGGGCTTAAGTCTTCTGTATCAATTATTACCTGTAGGCTAAATGATGGCTCCCATTTACACTGTTATCTTTTAAATGAATATTGAGATGCTGTCATGATTAATAAAATCAGAATGCATTTAAAAGATTTCATCATTTAAGTAATTCATGAGTTTTTTTAATTAAGAATTATTAAAATTAGTTATTACCACATAAAGATCTACTGAAGCCTTCTTGTACCTTAAAGAGGCTATGTAATTAAAATGGTTATTAATTGCGTTTAGAAACTAAGGTTAAAAATGAGGACTAAAAGTCACTTCATGAATTGAAGGTATAACTCATTTTGTTGCTGGTGACATACAGGAGTTACTTAGTGAATGTACTTCTGAACTAAATGCAACATGGCCTTAAACATGCGAACTCTGAATAACTCTTCTTCATGTTTCCAAGTCAGCAAAAGATTTTTAAACCATAAAACTGGGAGGCCTATGAAATAGAAATTTTGATATATGGAATTAAAAACATGTGGGATGAACTGGTCAGGCTTTTTCTCCATTAGCC
>PVHY01033235.1:0-11301 GCA_004024945.1 Uropsilus gracilis
TGTGTGCGCAGCACCCCGCAGGCCCGGCAGACACCCCACCTGCACCGCCCGGTCACGTCCTCCCCGTCCTCCCCGTCGGCCTCGTCTGTACACACTTGAGTCAGCCGGGCAGGTAAGCCTCAGGTGTGTCTGGGGAGGCGGAGTGCTGGGCAGGGTGGGCGGAGCGGGCGGGGCGGGGGCGGGGCTCTACGCCCCGCCTCTGCCCAAATAAGGCACATCCGGTTCTCACCAGGGGCCCCTGCTCTCCTGGCTTGCAGGAGTGGTCCTGAGCTGCTCCTGGTAAAGGATGTGTGGCCTTCCAGCTCTTTCTTTACCCAGGAAACCTCGGGGCAGCGTTCACTGGCCCCCACGCCCCGTTTGCCCCACAGGCTGTGAGCAGAGTGATCTGTGAGTCCGCTGGGCAGCCGGGGCGCAGGACGAGGAGCTCTGCCCTGTGGTGGGGCAGGGGCCGGGCAGCGCTGCCCACCAGGCGGTGGTTCCCTCTCACGTGTTCTGCACAGACTCCGTCCTCCCAGCCCCCTAGTCCTGCCAGTCTCGCCGTCTGAGGCCTCCCACCAACCTTGGGGGTGACACGGGTATCACCCCGATTTTATAAATCAGGAAAACAGGCAGCGTCTCCCTGGAAAGTGTCTAGAGCTTGAACCTCCTGTGGGGCCGCTGGCATCAAGGGCCTGGGCCGAGGGCACTGAGCCGCAGGGAGCTGTTTCCTCACACCGAGCCTGGACGCTGAAGTCCAAGGTCAAGGTCAATGGTTGACTTCTTTCGAGGCCGCCCTCCCTGGCTTACAGTGTTACCGCTGCTTCAAGCAGCAGCAATCGCCCTGAACGAGAGCCCACCCCAGAAACCTCGCCCGGATACCTGTCTCTGGGAATCATTATTAACACAAAGTTAGTCACTTAATGAATTGTAAGTTCATCAATGATGTATTCATTATTTTCTAATGTTGGTGTCCATTTCCGAGCATTACTTGATTTCTCCCCTCAGGTATCATCCCCATGGTACTCCCAGCTCCCTAACACCTGTGACGCATCGCTCCCCTCTATCTACAAAAGCAGTTGGTCCTCGCTGTTCTTGAGGGTCTTAGAAGCTGCAGCTTTCAGCAAAATGAAACCAGTAAGTCGACAGGGTAACAGAGATGAACAAGCGTTTCTGCTGCTCATTTCTGGCTGTAGAAATATCAGGAAACTTTGAAAAACAAAGACCCAACACTTCTAATATAAAAGAACCTTCTGCACGCAGCCCTTCCTCCAGTGTCCGGCCCACTTATTCCAGGGCCGGGTCTTGGGTAGCAGGAATCTGTCTGGGCAATGCAGGTCAAACTGGAACCTCACCGTGGACAGAATACCCTTCCATGGCAAATTGCTGCACACACGCCACACATTCATGCATGATTTTTGGCATGAATCCCTACTTTTCACCCCAAAGCACGCAAGAAAGGGTGGTTCCCATCCACTCTCCTCTTCCATCAGAGAACTTTTTACACAGAACCAGTCAGATTCTCTTGTGTGTAACGAGGCTTTGCGCACTGTTAAATTTTAAGCAGAAGTGGTTGGCATCTTGGGAGTGTGCTTGAAGAAAGAAAGCCTGCACCAGTGACCTTGTGACCTCCTTACTGATGGCACAAGTGAAATGCAGTGGCTGGAGTTCCAGCAGCCACGGTGCACCACGAAGTGACCTGGAATGAAATGTAACGTGGAGTAGGAGAGAAGGAACTGGGTTATTGATATCCAGGGGCACCAGATCATCCCTGGACAACAACTCTGAAGACCTCGGACCTAAGAGAGACGCAAGAAGCTTCTATATCGCTGCAACTATTGTTACTTGGCTTTGGCTATTACTCCCAGCTGGATATAACCTTAACCTAATACAAGTCTTTATTACACGAGCCCATGGAACAGAGAGACCACATGGGGAATGAGGCAGGAGCTCACGCACCTGAGGCAGGGTGACCTTGTGCAAGTCACATCACTTTCTGGAGTCTTAGAGTCCTTGTCTGTCAATTGCCTTAGTAACAACATCTCCCTTACAAGGTTGGCACATGGATTCAGTGAGCCACATGGGTTAAGTGAGCCACCCTAACACATAGCAACAGCTTACTGTGAGACCCAGGCAGTGGAATGTTCCAGAAGAAATTCCGCCTTAGGCGACCAGGTCCCAGCATGAGACCTGGGTTGGGATCGGCATTTGTAAGGCGATGATGCAGACACTTTCCTTTCTGCCATAGGTGCTGATGAGTCAGACTGGTCTTGACAATGGAACAGCTCAGCTCCTGGCCTGCATCCATGGAGGGGTGGACTGCCAGGCAGGAGAGACACCCTGACCTTCCAGTGTTTGCCAGCAGGGAGAATTTTCTGGAAAGGTGGGTGGGTCTCCAGGGAGTTGGGCAGCTCTTCTCACCATGCGGCAGGAGTCAGGACAAAATAAGTTCTAACCATGAGTTAAACACCCATAGTCCAGGAGCCCGGGACATAAGAATTGGACACAGGCTTAGCACGGGGGGGTGGGGTGGGGGGGTGGGGTCCATTCTACATCTTATCCGTGGGAATGAGACGCATTCAACCAGTTCAGCAGCTCTGGAATCTGGAAAGAAACTGTTGACATTCCTGGGTCTTACTGTTGCTCTTGTCCAATGAGGAGAGCAGAACTGATCTTGAAGAAGAAAAGAGAAATAAAGCTTTCTGGAGAGTCAGGTGAATTAGACACAGAATTTCCCCTGTGAGCACAAATCAAGAAGGGCATGCCTTCTTTCGAGTAGCCTCCTGTCTATAAGTGACACAGTCAGGTCAGGGGGACTGAGGCCACAAGTGCAGGAGGGTTCAGTAGGGAGGTGGTTCCCTCACCACACCCGAGAGAGGTGTTTCAAGGTTAATGAAGCGGTGAATAACTTGGAAGCAGGCTTCTAGTTCAATGCTTTTTTACATTAAATATCTAAATGATTGTATAATTTAATTTCTGTTCAAACCTGAGAAATCAAAAGCTAAGTCATGATAAGGCTTTGGAGACCTCTCTAGTAAATAGGGTTTATCTCTTTCATATGATGGTGGGTGAGCTGGTAAATAGGGTTTATCTCTTTCACATGATGGTGGGTGAGAAATGGCTGCCCAGACTACAGAATGGAGAATTCGCTCATCTCCTATCAACTAATGATGCCTGCCCTTCATATCAGCTAATGATGCCTGTCCTGAGCAGAGACATATGCTCAGTTACAAATACGACCATATACACAAAGTCAAGGTCTTTTGCCTTCCGTGAACAATTCCTTTCTACCATCTGCTCCAACCTAGTGAAGTCAGATAATGGCTAAGTAATATTCAAAGGCCTCTCCTTGGTGAAGGTCACTCCAGGGAGAGCTGGAAGGGAACCATATGTTGATCCATGGGTCCCGGGTTATGTTATCTGGAACTGAGCATAGAACACAAAGCTCTTTAAACACATTATTCCCAACCCTCCCCCAAACCATACACATTCGATATGTCCACACCCATTTCACAGTTTAGGAACCCGAGTTTCCAAAGCTTGGCTGGTTTGCCAGGAGTTGACTCAGCTGTGGGCTGGTGGAGCTGGGAGCTTCCATTCAGCCACATGAGCTCGCCTGGGGGAAGGGAACAGCCCATTGAACTAGGCCATTGGGAAGCTTTTCCTTTCCTGGGCCTCTGTAGCCGCTCTCCAGGCAATATCCTCAGTCTCCTTCTAGCTTTGGCTCTAGGACATGATTTGATTTTCTCCGCACCACAGGGTGGGTCTTCCAGTGCTTGGGAAATGCCTGTTTTGTCCCGTACAGGTGAGCCTCAGCCAGGAGCACATTCTGCATGGTCACACCTGGATAGAGTCCTTTAGTGCATGCAGAGGCAGGACAGCCAGCGTGGTGGTGGGGGGGGAAGGGGGAGGTGCTACTTTTTTGGACCTGGGAGTGTTAGGACCTGTCTTCCTCTGCCAGCCCCCTGCCTGTGGATTAGGGTTGGAGAGCTTGCACATCCTTATGCTGGGAGTAGGGGCGTCTCCCCACCCCTTCTTGTCTGTTTCCTCTGACTTGTCTGCGAATGTTCCATTTAAAATAAGTGTCTTTGATCAGGGAGCCCATCCAAATAACTGAAAAGCTAACACTACAAGCACAAACATTTCTTATTCCCACTCCTGTTCCCTAGGCATTGAGCTCCCCATTCCCACCACCACCAGGATGACCACCAGGATGACCAGTCTATTACCTTCTGCCTTTCCTCCTGAGCTGCCTTGGGAAGCACACAGGCTTGCACGCACAGGTTTTCCCATTCCTCCCTGTCACACAGGTCAGCCTATTTGCAACAGCACCTTGCACTTTGTCTTTTCAAAGTCCTCTCTTTCCCCTAACACAGAGAGAAGATCTCTCAGATGTTGCCAATATTTGTAGACTGAATTCCTGGATGATTTGATTAGTCTTCGCTTGATAGATTTAGGTATTTTTCCAACCTTTTATTGCAAACTATGATGCAATAACTGTTGTCACCCAGTCACTGAATGAGTTTATCAGTGAGCTAAATCCTCACAAATTCTTGGCTCAAAGGGCAGATGCTTTTACAGCTTTGCTCCTTTGTCAAATTGCCCTCCATAAAGTCTATGTGAACTTACACTCTTATCAGCCAGTTCCCGCCCACCCTCAGGAACCACATGTTGCCTTAATATTTACATTTTAAAATCAATCCAATAGGTGAAAATATTGTCTCAATGTTGTTTAAATTTGGTTACCTCTTCTGTTGTGTCAAGCTAGCTAGGATTTTTCTATTTAAAAAAAAATCATTTTTTATTATGAACTTCTTACTCATCCTTTTCCAATTGAGGCATTTTTTTTTTCTTATTTTTAAGAGTTGTTTACCTATTAGAAAGATTCCAAACATAGTGAAGTGCAGGTATTTTGCTCAGTTTGATTTTTGTCTTTTGGGTTTGCAAAGGAATCTTACACTGTGTTGGGAAGATTTCAAACAATCTGTAGTGCATTTATCAAACAATGCTTTTATGAACATTAGGTTTTGAACCACAGTTAAACAGGCCTGCTTAATACGTATTTTCTCCGTATTTTTGTGGTTTAATATTTTGCAATTATGTATTTCTTCTGCTTGGAGTTGATTCTAGGACATGAAGTAAGATATAGTCAGACTAATCCAACGGTTGCACTATCCTTTATGCTGTATTTCCCTTGCTGATAGGATGTCACGTTGAACTGATTGCATACTAAGTTGCAGAATATTTTTGGTTTAATATAATTATTTTCTATATTGTTCCATGGGACTGTTTATTTACCAGTTGGTGACAACTTCTAGCCAAAAGTAGTAGCACTCCTACTGTCAGTGCCCGACAGGAAGTCAGCTGCCAAGACTTTGGAGACAAGTTCTCAGTCTTCTAGCCCACAAATCTCAGAACGTCATCCAGAGGTAGATGTGGACTGAGAAGGAAAAGTTTTTTGTTTTTTTTAAAGTATTTCTACCTACTGTACATAGGTATGTATACAAATTATTTATGTTTATATTCACTTTACCTGAAAACAAAATTAATATTTACAGTAGCCATTCATTTCAATATCTTCATATTTGATCACCTCAGTGATCCAATAGTATTTTCTACCGTGTCATTGCTATGTTGCCCCTTTCCAAAATTTTCTCTTCATACTGTTAAAAACCTTAGTGTGTAGTCAGTCACCTGGTGTTGCCAGAAAGGCAGATTGATGCCCTTATCTTGTTGCCTTTAGTATAATTGCACCTATGTTTTCATATTTAGCAAAATATGACTTCGTAGTAAAGAGTCCATTTTGTCCTATTATGGAAATATTGCCTTATCCTATTTTATTACTTAAAAAATCCAAATTATTGAATTTCTCAAATGCGTTTTATTTCCACAGAAATAATTTTTCCTAGATATATTGATGTAATAAAATTGTATGAGCAATTTTTCTTTTTTTGGTAAAATTCTTATCAAGCTCTGGTATTGATGTTTTTCTCATTCTGTGAAATAGATTTTCCAGTTCTTGATACAGTGGGGTAATAGAAGTCAACTCCTTGTACCACAACCCAACAATGATCAATCATGTTCCGTCCTATTTCTTCCATATTCCTCCCCCACCCCCACTTTCTGCCGCATTCCTTGTGAGTCTGCATTATTTTGAAGAAAACTTTGGGTATGATGTTACTTTATCTGCAGGTATTTCAGTATATACCACTCAAAGATGAGCATTTTTCTTTAAACATAACTATAATCACATCAACATAAATCAACAATATCCATTTATTGTTTGCTTGATGGAGTGCTTTGAAGCACAAAATGTTTAATTTGATGAAGTCTATTATTTTTATATCTTTTCCATTTATACCTTTGGTGTAATATTTGAAAAAGTCACCGTCTAAACCAACATCATGGAAATTTAATCCTGTCTCATATGAAGATTCTCCTCCCCCCTCATTGTCACTGCATATGTAGAAGTATAATGAAAGAGTGGTTTGTGTTGAGAGCTAAACATAGGTGTATTCCAATTCTAGCAGCATATTTAGTAAGATCAAACATTTACCCAGTATAAAATATCAAATATTAACTCAGTAGTTTAATACTCTCTTGCAGTATTAAAATGTCTGAGAGAGAGAACACGAATTTCTTTGTTCAAGCCAAAGTCCCTACCACTCCTTCCTCAAAATGTGTTTGCTGAATAGCCTAGAACACATACCTTTCAGTTTTCCTACCACCTGACCTTTGCTGACTTCCTGTCTGGCTGGCACTTGGTGTGTCCTCAGCCTCACCACAGGATTGTCCGTACATACAGAAACAAACCAGAGCAAACTCAGGTTGACTTTGTCTCCTTTTTGCTGAGAATACTGTATAGATGTGGGTATGTTGGATCTACTTTGAAAGTTGGATGATGTAGCGTGTTACCATTTTTTTCATAGTTTCTCTGGGGTTTTTTTGTTTTGTTTTGTTTTTTTTGAGATTAGGTCTCACTATTTTTGACCGTGGAACGTGCAGGCTCACGTTGCCCGGGGTACCACAGACTCAAGCAATCCCCAGCCTCAGTTTCCCAGGTAGCTGGGATGACAGGCACGCGTCACCATGCCCAGCTATAATTTTTTGGGACTAGGTCTTGTACGTGTTCGGGACTCGAACCACGATCCCTGGCCCTGGCTGCAGTTTCCTAGGCTGCTGCTTACAGGCATGCGCCACCATGCCCGGCCTCTCTCTGTGTTTTTTTTTTTCCCTACTTCTTCCCTATTTGTCTATTCTCTATTTTTTAAGCACATTAGCTAGTAGTTCATCTATTTTATTATCTTTCAAATAAATACATTTTAGTTTCACTTATTAGTTTATTTCTGCTTTTATTTTGAACATTTCTCCACCCTAGTCATGCATTTGAATATTTTCAACTTCGTGTCTAATGCTTATTTTCTTTAATTCTAATGTAGCTCCAAGTCTATGTCTTTTCCTCAAAGCTCCACTTATCTCTAACCATGTGCTCTGATGTGGTACTTTTATAATCATTGTTTTCTAGACATTCTGCGAGAGTTTCCAAGTTGAAGTTTCTTCCTGTTTTCTTAATTTATTAGTCACTTCTAGTTTAATGGTCCTGTAGCCAGAAAAGCAGCTTTTATTTTTCATTTGAGGATTGATTATGGTTTTGCTTGTGCCCCACGGTGCTCAGTTTTAGAAAATCTTCCAAAGACACCAAAAAGGAATTGTATTCTCTGTTTTCATGATTTAGTGTCTGAAACACATACCAGGGAGGCTGCAAACTGTGTTGATGATTCTGACTTCCAGACCTTAGCTCCTGACAACAAACGGAGGTGAACGAATTCTCCTAGAATCAGGGAATGTGTGTCTGCTTCTCTCGGAAGCACAGTTATGAACGTTGCCGCTGTTGTGCTCAGTCACGATACTTTAACCGTTTCATCTCCCGCCATCAATTATGCCCTTACATAGAACACTTTGTCACTTGTGTCCACTTAGTGCTTTCTCACCTGAATTTCGTTGGAGGTTGTGACCACTGCTCTCTTCTCTGCTTGGCTGACAATCTCCATCCCGTTCCCTCAACATATTTGCTTTAGAGGTGCATCTGAAATACATCACAATGTCCCTTGGGGCACCCATCTGGAAGTTCTTTAACAGGCAAGTTGCGCACCATTCCCATTGGCAGGCAGGACAGGTATCTTCTCTTCCTCACTCTTGTCCTCTGATTTGATAGAGTGACATGAACCAGGGGAGAAACTCAACCATGGGGAGCTTGGGCAAAGTCACACGCGGAATGACCCAGGGAGACGGTGGCCTTGCAAAGTTCACCTTGGATGCAGGTGAACGATGGATTCAGAAGAATGACATGAGTGAGAGGGATAGGAATGGAACCCCTCTAATAGTGAGTGAGCTAGAAAAACGCGTTGATGTCCTAGCCACCATGGGGTCCTGCCAGTCCCATCCTCCGAGCCAACTGTCCTGTGCAGGGCCCCATCTATGGCACCGAGCCGATGGGACCAACAGGCATGGAGAAGAGCAAGCAGCTCCAGGAGAGAGCCAGCCTGACTGTCGACTGCCTGAGGCAGATGAGGATGACGGTGGAGTGAAGGGGATGCCTCTGGGTTTCTGTCTTTGCTAGTCCACCTGTTCCTTGTGTTCTGCCCTAGACCTGGTGCACAAAGGAAAATCACCCCATGCTCCTCTGACTTCTTCCAGGCTGTCAAATAATCAAAGGTGCCTCAGATTGTTGAGAGAAGAAGCCAAAACAAAGTATCATAGCAACGTGCACACAGCCTGGGTCCACGAGACACACCTACCATGACTGAATAACTCACGTGTGAATTCAGACACCGTCATACGCAGTTCGGCTAAGACAGAAGGAGCTGGAGGGAAGACAGAAAGGGACGGCCAGTTACCGTGCTTACCAGGCGCAGCGGACAAGAGTATGCACATTCAGTTCCACCTTCTCTACTGCAAAGAGATCAAGTCATGTCTTCCTGGGGCTTCCTTAAAGAAAGAAAGAAGTTGCATGTAAATATCTTTCAAAAGAATTCTCCCTTCACCTTCCCATGGAAGGAACCTTTCGCCAAGGCATCTTTTGGGGGGGTGACAGAATCTTGTCCCCCCCCAACTGTAAGGGCCGGAGGTCAGGACCCCAGCTCTCTTCACCACAAGTGTGTCCTTTGTGCTGAAAATGGTGACAGGAACAAAGCAGGTGCTCAGTAAATATTGTGCGTGTGGCGGAATGAATCAGGGCGTATAAACATGGCGAAAGAAACAGAGCAGGCAGCAGGCAGCTATCACCCAGCTTCTGCTGCTCACAGAAAAGTCTTAAGGGCAGAGGAAGGCAGAAGAGAGCAGGGGCTCCGGAGAAGTGAGACAACGCGGAGGAGCCACTCTGTTGCTCAGAGTCTCAGCCCTGCAAGAGCTTGAACTTGGCCAGCCGCTGCAGGAGCCACAGACGATACCAGCAGCAAGCGTCTCTGGAAGGAGGGAGCCCCGGTGTTTTTTGTACAGAATCGCGTGGGCTTTGGACCCTTGTAACTTGCAAGCTGGAAGAGCACGTTGCAATGTCAGGTCCATCCACGTGTTCCTCAGGGAGAGAGCTGGGTCCAGAGGGGGCCCGAAGTCACCCAAGCAAGTGATGACCAGTGTGGGGACCGGGCGCTCTGAAGGGTTAGCTTCAGATGGAATCAGAAAGGAATTAAGTTGCAGCTTCCGTCAACTGTACCTTCGACATGCGCCCTCCAGCCCGCTGTGGGGCGAAAGCTGAGCCGAGCAGGGGGTTGCATCTGACGCGATCATGGTTATTAAGAAAGACCCTGCTCCGCCAGACACCTAGTCAGACCCCGTTCCCTCACAAGCTTGGCTGGGAAGCCCCGCTGCTCTGAAAATGGGAAGCGGAGGAGTGACGTGCTCTCTGTGACCTTGAGAAGATCAGACCCTGGTGGCGAAGGCCAAACTGGCCAGCGTGTTCTCCGTGCCACGGTGCTGCTGGAGAGGTGTTGATGGGCTTGTAGTGGCCACAGGAATCTGAATAGAGTTAGGGAAACTGAGGCAGCTGGTCTGAAAGACGCTTGTGTGCAAGGCCAAACTCAAGTGAAAGAGGCGGGAAAAATGGTGGCATCTCCGATGGAACGTGAGAGCGTCTTCCCCAGGCACCCCACCAGATCCCTCCTCACCCCGCTCCGGGCTGATGGGCAGCTGGGCTCAGACAACCTGAAGGCAGATGCGGCCAGGTGCCCAGCTTGGTCAGTCAGGGGAGCAGAGCTGGGGATGGGGGAGCATCGCATGCTGAAGCTTTAACCTACGAATCCTCACCAGCGCAGGAGACACCAGCCTCCCTCCCTGTGCCAGCGAGTGCCCACCTGGCAGCGGCAGTGCCCCAGCCTGCACCCCCAGGCGGGACAACGGGTATGCGAGCCCTCACCCCCCTGTGACAGTCAGGAGGCAGGAGACATGGCGTCTTTGTTGGTCACTGCTGAGACCTGGTGTTGACTGCAGCCCCCTGACCGATACCCCTGCACAGTCCTGGCCTAACTCGGAAATGAGGGGGCTCCCCTGGGTTTTGAAACCCCCTGCCCCCGCCTTGTGTCTCTTCAGGAGAGCCAACTGCAAGGCTCCCCTCCCTCAGGATGGACTCCTAGTTGCACGAGTGCCCCAGGCCAGCGCTCCAAGGGCTCCAAGGACAATATGGTAGCCTTTCCAGAACCTTCTGAAGGCATTTCTGAACCTTTCCTGGGAAGAGGGTGAGTCAGGCTTGGGGAATCTAGGCCGGCATCCTTGGGGATCCGCCTGCCAGTCTCATGCCTTCTACGAAGCCACCTTGCCCCTCCCAGGCCTGGGGCGCAGCAGGCACAGCTTCAAGAGGGCTGCCCGCAAGCCTGGGCTGTTCTGGGGTCCAGTCCGAGTGGAGTGGGTCTGGGGCTTCACGGGCACGGTGGGTCATCCATCTCACCCAGGGGCCTGTGTGGGAGGTGCTGTGGGGGGTGCTGATGACCATCCTCCTGCGGAGTGCCCAGGGTGTGTGGGGCTGGCGGGCCCCAGCTGCTGGCGGGGAACACGGCCGGGCTCTGGGGGAGCTTGCATTCCAGCTGGGGCAGGCAGGTCACGTGACAGGACGAAGCTGGAAGGAAGCCGGGCAAGGGACGCTCCTTTCAGGGGTCCAGGCTGAGAACTGAGGTCTGGGTAACTGGTACAGCAGGTCCTGGGGAGGGGAGCAGGCGGTGGGGAGTGGGAGGCAGGAGGAGGGGGCTGGAGAGGCAGGTTCCCCAGGGCAGGGGTCACCAGGGCAGGGGTCACCAGGGCAGGGGTCACCAGGGCAGGGGTCAGGGGTCACCAGGG
>PVHY01033236.1:0-11289 GCA_004024945.1 Uropsilus gracilis
AAACTCTCCTGATTGGGGGGGGGGGCGGACAGGGGAGTCATGAGTACTCCCAGGAGCACTCTGAGTACTACCGATGTCATGGAAAGAACCTCAGGTTTGGAATCAGGTCCTGTCTGCCACCAGCCAGTTGCATGACCTCAGCCCTGGTTTCCTTGTCTGCAGAATATAAGAGTCAGACTTGCTCCATAAAGCCCCAGTGCACCAGTGAGCACCGCAGGGAAAATCTAGGGAATGGGTATTGGGGAGCATTCTGGGTGGGAACAGGGGAAGGTAAAGGGACCAGAGCAAGGGAAAACCCATGACATGGAGGTGGACATATTGTCAAGGAAAGTATTTCAAAGAAGCTGCATGCGCTGATGGAAAGGTCTGGGAGGCCGGAAGGCAGGACAGAGGGGGTGCCTGGAGGAGAGTGGTGAGAACAGCCTCAGGAGAGGGCTGTTGGCAAGCACAGATGCCGCTCAGCATAAAGCAGGTGCATTAGGAGAGTAGGTGAGTGGCTGGAGAGAAAGTGTCTAGAGAACAAGAAGGGAGGTTACTAGAGAAGTGCGGGAATACTGGGCAACGAGATACCTTTCAGAGGTCTGGGTCCGGGTTAGAATTTCAAGGGAAGCCAGACAGCATTATCCTCAAGCAACATGCAGCAGTTTGCGTTAACTAGAACTGACATTTTGCTGGAGAGTGTGAGGAGAATCGGGCATAGTTGTAAGGGAGTTAATTACGCCCCATGAGCTCTAGGCCGGTTAAGATTGAAAATGTTTACAGGTCTCAGCTCTATCTCAGGATTGTTCTAGTGTTGTCTCTTGAGGTAGCATGTGTCCACTAGCACTAGCTGGGATTTATCGGATTTGTAAGAGACGGGAGAGCATCTCAATCTGAAGGAGCCAACCGCTCCTTCTTTTTTGATTGCGGAATAATATTCCATTGTGTACATATACCACAACTTTATGACCCATTTGTCTGTTTTGGGGACATTTGGGTTGTTTCCATATCCTGGCTATTGTAAATAGTGCTGCAGTAAACATCTAAGTATAGGTGTCCTTTTTACAGGTGTGGCTTTATTTCTGAGCGCTCAACTTGATTTTGTGTATACTTTCATACCAAATTATTTGGATCACTATTGTTGGTAGCATATTTTGAAGTTTGGGTACATGATAATTCCTCTTTTGTCAGAATTGCTTTGGAAGTGTAACAAATTAGTGGCTTCTGACAGCTAATGTGGGAGGCCTACCTAATGTACACTGTAGGTATTTTCATAGTGTTGAATATGAATGTGCATTACTTCTTGTAAGCAATAAAAAATATTTATAGAAATATAAGAACTTAAAGGTGGCTGGCTGGGCACGGTGGCTCATGCCTGTAAGCTTCAGCCTATGAAGTGGCCGGGGCTAGGGATCGCGGTTCGAGTCCCACCTGGGGCCTGTAGCGAGACCTAGTTCCAAAAAATAGCTGGGTGTGGTGGTGCGCACCTTTAATCCCAGCTACTGGGAAGCTGAGGCTGGGGATTGCTTGAGTCTGTGGTACCCTGGGCAACGAGAGCCTGCGGTTCCACAGGTAAAAACAGCAAGACTTAGTCTCAAAAAAAAAAAAAAAAAAAAAAGTGGGCAGTGGTCCTACCTTGCACTTGCCGCTATGGACTCTATTCCTTAAAGACCACCTTTGTTAAGAAACAAATTCTGTGTATAATTAGTTCCTTGTGTCTAAGGATATCCAAACCTACTTTTAAAGAGGAAACTCTAAGTATAGAATGCGAGTTTCTAGCTTTGCGATCATTATCTGATATCGCGAGGGTTTTTGACATCTTTTCTCTTCCTTTTCTTCGTGTAGCACGGCAAGTGCGCTACATACTCTGTGGGGATGCAGAAAACCTATTCCATGCTCTGCTTGACCATAGATGATGATGACAAAACTGATAAGAACAAGAAAATCTCGAAAAAGCTTTCCTTTTTGAGTTGGGGCACCAATAAGAACAGACAGAAGTCAGCCAGCACCCTGTGCCTCCCAGCAGTTGGCGTTGCAAGGCCTCATGTCAAGAAGAAGCTTCCTGCTCCTTTCAGCCTTCTCAACTCGGACAGTTCTCTGTACTAAAGTGAAGGAAGAAAACGTCTAGGCCCCAGCCATTCCTGGTGATGACTGACTAGGTCTCAGTGTATGTGCCATAACAGGAACATTTCTAAATATCCTCAAATCCTGCTTTCTCACAGTGTAGACAATTCAGAAGTCTTTAAGAATGAAAGTAAGAAACTTCTAGATGTTGAAGGGAAAGCAACTTATTCAAGGAATATCACCATTTTGCTGCAAATTATTTATTATATAAAGTATTGTAAGTAGATTAGAGTTGAAAATATGCCTATATTTGACAGCTAAAATTATAAATTTTAGTTACTATCCGTTAAATTGGGGTTTCCAGGTTCCTTAACCCAGGTTCAGATGACCCCAAATTAAGGCAGGACGAGGGGCTATGATAGCCTGTGATTAAATTAGAGCCACCAAAGTTGCTTTCTAAGGGAAATTCATAAAGCCTAAAATGGCAAGACTTTTGCTATTATTTCTGCAGAATTTGAATGCTGTTTCCAGATAAACTTGAGTGCCAAACTTCTCACAACATATTAGATTAAAAAAAAAAAAAATTAGGAGCAGCTTTTCTCTAAGTTTCATGTCATTTAAAAGTTGCTAACACAATGGCAGTTTTAGATGAGGATGCTGTCTACAAGGTAGATAATATACTGTTTGATACTCAAAACATTTTCATTTTGTTTAAAGCTGAAGTACATAATTATGTTTTAAGATGGGTTAAACTAGTTTTGCATTTTATAGGGTTAATGATAGATGTCAATTGATTTTAAGTTTTAAACCTGACTTTTCAAAATGATATTCTTAGTTAATTTCTCTTGCTATAAATTGGATGATACTGTGAGTCTAGTCAGATTCACTGTTGACATAATATAAGCTATTTAGCCAAAAGAAATAGCACTGAAATTAATTGAGGACTAATGAAAACAAGTATTTTCTATTGTGCAATGCCAAAAGGGAAAGTATATTCACTATTCTTAGGGCCATTTTGTATAAATATTTAAATAAACACATTCTTTTTACCTAAGGTAATGGCTTTGACTTTCAATTCTCTCCTCTTTTAAGTAATTTCTACCCTCGTGCACAAAATGTCTTGGGTTTGATTTAGAAAAACTAGTACATTTCACAAAATCAGACTTAAAAAAGCCTTCTGTAATGTTTTTGAACGCACAGCTTTAATTGTACTTATTTTTCTGAATGAACCATTGACCCCCTGGCCCCCAGCCCCTGGTGCTCCTCTATGCATGCAGCTGCCCCTTGTAAGGTCTTCCATGGCTGTGTTGTGCATTTACAAACATTCTTTTCCTCCCTCGCACACACTGGCTTTTTATCTTTAAGCAGCCATTCCAAACTCCAGGCTCTCTGTGTTCAAAAGACATGCCTAGTGATTATAAACAAGCTGCAGCGACCAGGAAGGGAGGGAGGAAGGAAGAAAAAAGGCAGTACCACTGTTTATTTATACTGGCAGCCGTCTTCAAAGCAGACCTGAAGAATGGCCACCAGGAACCAAGGGCTCATGGTCCACAGTGCTCCATTGTACATCTGTTTCCTCCAAACTGTCACATCCACCACCTGAAACTTGAGAAGTCTTTTTCGTGATATATGCAAGTCAAGGTCACACAAAAATCTGCCCAGCTGGCTTTTGCTGACTCTGAGCACCTCTAATTAAATGGACTCTTTTGGAAGATCCCCACAGGCCCTCTGCATGCTAGCAGGACCAGAGCATTACTCCTGGAGGCACCCTCACTGAAATGCAGAACGACAACAGGCTCCCATCAGGACTTTTCCACGAATTGCTGGGAGAGGAAATCTTCCTTGGCTTTTGAACATAAAAACAGGCTCCTGAATGGGCTGTGGGAAGAGTCACCTGGACTCTGTGAAGAAGGCATGAACTTGCTGAGCTGCTGCTGGTCCGACCAGTGGCTCCAGCTCTAGGACGGAGGCATTACTGAGTTGCTGGAGACTTGAGAACTTCTGAAGCAGAAGGGGAGCTTTAATTTTCCCAACCCCTGGGATCCGCTGCACAGTTCTAAGGAGGCAGGGCTCAGAGATCTGCCCCCGTTTCTTCCTGAGGAAAGGGTTTTTACTGGGCTCTTTGGTTTGCTCATGAACCTAAACCAAAATAAAAGAACATGAGTGCCCTCTGGAGGACAGGTAGTTTTAAACATCTTTGTGGAAATTTCCATTTTTTGCTGCTTATTTGGTTCAACTTGACTTAGTACAAATATTTTCATACCTTGAATGTAATTTTTCAGACATCAGCAGAATTGCTGGAAGATGAGTTATATGGCCAGAAAGGGACAAATGGTTAAAATGTAATGATTTATTGAAACTTCAGAACACTTAGGATAAAAACCAATGAAAACATAACTGTGAGGAACGCAAACATGTTCCTATGGTCCATTAGGAAACATCTCAGTTGTGTGGTATAAAATACTGCCTATACCTAGACTGGGCCCACCTGACTAAGGGCCTGGAGGAAGCTCGCCTGTCAAAGGAAAAACCTAACTTTCAGCTGGTGATAATGGTAAGGAAGGATAGCGTTATGTCAAGGGAGGTTGCACAGTTGGGAAAAGGATAGCTGGTTCTCAACCCTCTAATATTACAGGAAGGTTTAAAAACATATCAAAACGCTCAGATCTCTACACATGTTCTGATTTTAAATGGTCTGCAGTGCAGCTCATGTATCACGATTTGTTTGATTTCCCCCAAGAAATTCTAATGCATAACCAAGGTGACTACTCCAAGGACACAATGGAAGGCAGCTATGCTAACCACTACACCACCAACGCTAAGGGCGCAATGGATAATCAAAGTTAAAAAGCAAGTTTGCCCACACTATGGATGCTTATTTTAACAAAGGATACAAGGGAAGGGGGCAAGGCTAAGAAGCCGCTAGGCTGGCATTTGCACCAGCAACATGCAAAATAATAATGAGGTCACTAAAACCTTGAAATCCAAATTCATGTCTAACATGTTCATCTTGTGACACATTTGCCCAGAATGTGTATGAGGGCAAGTTCAGCTGCTGGCGGAAGCTATTTCTGAACTTAAATTCTTACAAAAGGTTTTATAAACTAACACTGGGAATGGAGATTGGATGAATGGATTGCAAGGGCAGCTGCTGGAGTAATGGATTCACCAGTCAGGACGACAGTCCAAGAGTAGAACTCAGTACTTACTAACTGCAGAATGAGGCAGGATGCTTCCGTCTGGCTGGCCACTGGGAGCAAGACCATCCCGAGGTCCAGTACAGTGAACTTCTGTATGGCTGGGAAATACTGTTCACTCATTTGCGTTTTTTCAACTACCACGATCCCTTGAAGAGTAGTGGACTTAAAAGGAAAAAAAAAATGTAAATCTTTTTGTAACAAAATACCTTGATAAGTCAAGAAAGCTGTCACTCCAAGAGCGCTTCGAATGGACAAGCGACAGAGGGGCATGAAAGTTCACAATTTGTTTCTCAACGACAGGGGGGGATGAAAGTCAGTTCACAATTTCAGTCTCTCCAGTTCAATACTTACATTTCTAACCCGAACAAGCCTCTTTCGGTAGCCATTGCCTGCCACCAGGTCGGCCTCGGTGACATAAAGGATACAGGATTTGCTGGACAAGTAAAAATCTACCGGTGACAAGTCATCCTCAAAAACGAGCTTAATTTTCCCTTAAAGAGACACGAAAATGAGTGCCGTAGGATTTGGCTAAAAAGGCGATAATCAGTAATGTGAGGGGGAAGGACTCCCGCCGAGGGCAGCCCACCGACCTTGCATCTCCTGCGCCAGCTGGGACCCGCGCCATTTCGCATGGGCCACTATGTGCCCAAAAGGCATGTGCGTGGGGACTGCACCACTGGGAGGGCTCCTTTCCATCGGTGGCCTTGGCCTTGGCGGGAAATACCAGAAAGTTTGTGAGCACACGGTCCCACATTCCACTCCCAGGTGGGGCCTCTTCGGCAGGAGCCTGTCTGCAGTGCTGTTCCTTAAAGGACTGAATTACTGGCCAAAGACGAAGATGCAGGCGGTTCCAGTGTGTTTGCCGAGTCCCTCGTCCAGGCCGCCTGCCCGTCCCCTGACACCCTAGCTGGCTCTTCCGTCCACTCGGGGCTCATCGCTTCCGGATTCCCTCCGGCGCGCTTCCCAAGTCGTTCGTCTTCCCCGCCTTCCGTCCACCGCGGTTTTGGATAGGCTACGGAGTCGGAGATGGACATCTGCATTATCCAATAGGGAGGCGGTAGTGAACCTGGTTTCCGCCCTGAGAAAAATTTGAATGGGATGCGCTGGTTGCCAGGAGCGACGCGTGCGCAGTAACCTCGGCTCTGATTGGCCAAGAAGACAGCGGAGGCTATGGAAGACTTGGTTGTTGCAAAGTCTGTCGTCTGAAACGGGCGTCTGGGACTAGGCCCGCGGGAGTTGACAGGCTTCAGGGAGCGGTTCCCAGGTCTGTTGACTTCAGCCTGTTAGTCCAGCCCGAATCTGACCACCCCCTGCGGCAAGATGCTCCTGGGATTCCGGAGAAGCCGCAGAAGTCAGTTTGTAAGTAGAGTCTCTTTTGTTTTGCGTCCTGGCCGGGAGGGGTTATGGCGAGAGGGCTGGGAATTGAGGCAAGATAGCGAGGAATGGTTCGCCGTGTGCGAAGCCCAGATGTTCGAGGTTCACGACGCCTCTCCGAGGTCGGCCTGTATCGGACGGGCATCTTCTGCTCCTCTTGCAACATTTGGCTCTGGTTTGGGGAAGTTCACTGCTGTCCACACAGTCCTGCTGCACTGCCAGAGCCCACTCAGCGGGGAGTGTTCTGATTCCTCCCGCCGCCACTCAGCGCAGACACCCTTCAGCGAGTTCCTCAGATTCTGCCCACCAAGTCACAGACCTTTGGCACAGCTCCACCCCTCCGCTGACCCATAACTGCCCGGGTGCATGCACACTTGTCCTCCCCTTAAGTCCGTACTCCGTAGAGCAGCCAAAGGGATTCACGTAAAACCTACATCTTTTTTAAAAAATTATTTATATATAAATTTCACATCATTGTAATCCCAGGGATTTACCCCCATCCTCCCCTCCATCCCCCTCTTTCCCTCCTGCCCCCAAAACCCACATCTAGTTGCTTTGTTCCCCTCAGTAGAACACTCTGCCCCCCAACTCAACGCACCCTTGAGCCATAACCACCTTTCCTCCAGGCCTTTGCCTTTGCTATTCTTTCTGCCTGGAATGCATCCCTCCAAAACTTCTGGCCATTCTGTCACCCCCTTCCACTCCCCCCACGCCCTCCACTTCCTTACTCCTGTGTCCCTTTTTCCTGCTTACCTGGCAAAACACCAAACTAACAAACATATCCCGCTCTCTATAAGCTATATACTTTTAGTGCGGAGAAAGCGTTTTGATAAGTACGCTGTGGAACGAAGCTTTAAATGGAGAAAATCCGTGCTGCTCGCCTTCTTGTTAGGACCTGCTGAAGCAATGCTGCTAGTTCAGCCTGCATGTTTATTGAGTATGTGGCATAATGGAGTTCCTGCTGTGTGCTGGGTACCCACACTCTATGGACACCTGATGGCTACAGTGGGGCTCAGAAAAACCCACAAGTAATTCAGCACAAAATGCTAAGACCAGAACTACTATTGACACTTGCCCCAGGGCAGCAAAGCCAGGTCTGGAGGGATGACCTGGGCCTTGAGGGGAGGCAAAGGGGATAGGGAAAGTGCATTCTGGGTGGTGAAGAAGGAATTATTTGCTAAGTGGGGAAGGAAGGCAATGCTGGGTATAAAACTTTGAGAATGTGTGTAGGGACCAGGAGACGCAGCAACTGAGTCAGGGTCCATTGGTGGGAAGTAGCTGGTAGCAGCCTTCTGTGCCAAACTAGACCATTTTCTGTCATCAAGGGCTGCCCAGAGGGTTGTGGGATTTGGTGCAGACAGGCTCCTCCTGTGTTTCAGAGAGACACAATGATCTTAGTCAGGAAATAGTCTCGGTGGTCCAAGTGAGAAGTGTTCAGCAAACGGTGGTGTGGAGGGGGTTCATGCTTTCAAAATACAAGACTCATGATGCCTTTTTGAAGGACTGTTGGGTGCCAACCCTATGGGGATGCAAAACCAGAGAGATCCGTTTCTTCTTGTTAGCAAGTCTTGGGTGGTGGAGGCAGAGGTGGGAGGAGGCAGGCATGTAAGTTGCTTGACAAATGTAGTTGATGGGTGCCACACAGAGGGGTGCACAGGAAATAGGTTGATAGGCAGGACTACTCTAGAATATTCTTTCTTGGGGTCAGCCATACAGGTGGACCTGGGCTTGAGGATGCACAAGCTATTTGGAAGGACCGCCCATCCCTCACTCCTGAAGGAGGCCCTTCCCCTGGTGTGCCTCACCGCACTCCCCTTTACTGCCTGGTGAAGCTTTCCAGGGGCCAATTTCAGTGGATCCTCCTCGCTAGCACACAGCAGCTCCATGGCCTAAAGTCAAAATTCTGCAAATGGGAGTAATCCCTGCTCTTACCACCCTTTCTTCTAGGCTCTCCCTCCCAGTGGTCTCTGCATTATATATTATATTAAATGACATTATATAATATATTAAGTTATATATAAATCATAAAATTAAATAATAATAAATTACTTAAAATCAAATATATAAAAATATACTATAATTTCCAAAACACTGCTGCTGATGTCCTACTTTATTTCTTTGTTCATGCTGTTCCCTCTTCCCAGAATGCTTTTCCATCACATATATTTCCCAAATACAGCTGTCTTTGAAAATTCAGGTTGAACGTCTCTTTTTTTTTTTTTTTTTTTTTTGAGACTAGGTCTCACGATTTTTGCCCATGGAACTGCAGGCTCATGTTGCCCGGGGTATTACAGACTCAAGCGATCACCAGCCTCAGCTTCCCAGGTAGCTGGGATTATAGGCGCATGTCACCACACCTAGCTGTATTTTTTTTGGAACTAGGTCTCACTTTGTGCCCCTGGTGGGACTTGACCTGCGATCCCTGGCCCCGGCCACGGTTTCATGGGCTGCTACTTACAGGCATGTGCCACCATGCCCAGCCTGAATGTCTCTGATTTTCTCCAAGATGATGTTAGAGGTCCCCTGGCTGCCGTGCTTGGGGAGCCCTCTCCTCAGCACGTAGTCTTCACCTCTCCACTTGGCCCTATCCAGAGTTCTATGTTTTAGAAGAAGTTTGAGTTTTTTCCCTCTGTACTTTCCCTCTTTGAGCATGAAGGATACGATTTCTTTTCAGTCAGGTGTCTTGCTCCCAGTGTAAGAGTTGTCCTCACAGTTCCTGGCTTTCTGAAGGCACCGGATCCCCAGCTACACATCAGCAGCAACCTGGACTACATCATGGCGACTGGGTTTGATGACTGACCCCAGTTTGATTTTTAGGGGGAAAATCAACCGCAGTTTTGGAGACAACGCAGGTTAAGTCTGAACCTGCTTGGCGCCTTTCAGATACAGTAGCGCTTAGCTACCCAGCTCCAGTGCAAGACAGTTCAGGGCAGATTGGATGTGCTACCAGGGCTTTGGTCTTGAATCCTGAACTGGTTTGAAAACAGACCATGTCTGAGCTCCCACTGGCACCAGCCAGGTTCAAACCTGCACTCACACCAGCCACGCCTTGGAAGCAGCTGGTCTGGAAAATAGACCCGTTAGGTTAAAAAGGCAGGGACCTTTCTAAGCAGTCTTCAGAGAGACGAGAAGAAGACTTGACACAGTTTGAAAGGCTTCAGGAGGACACCTGACTTGACTTCCTCCTGAGAAGACCTTCGACTCCGACCTTTGAGACTTTGACTTCAGTTGCAGTCGCTGGGAATGCTGCTGGCCTGTGCCCTGCACCCCCAAGGAGCTGTGAACTCTGGTGCTATGGTCCTTTGGCAGAGCCTCTGCAAGCTGTCAGGCCTGGCATCTGGTACTGCCCAGCCTGGCCTCGGACTGTTGCCACCTCAGTCATGCCCCCTGTGACTACCCCTAGCTGCCATCCACTGGCGGGGGGAGGGGAGGGACTGGTCCACTGCTTCCCAGTGTCCCATCAGCTCCAGGCTCTCATGGAGGGATGACACCATCCTGCATGAGCAGCTTTTGGTCTGGACGACTGGACACTGTGGACACTATCTCGGGTAGCACAGCCCAGTGTTTGTGACCTTAGAAACTTTACCTCAATCCCCTCTGTAAATATCCCTGTTGTTACACCCTGAGGTTGAGCCATGTCTTGCAATTTTGAGCACACAGGTGAGAACCCTGTTTTCCCAGTAGGTGTGAATGTGTGACAAGTGCCTTGAAAATGAAGACTGGGCTGTGTTTAGAAACTTCTAAGAGACTTCCGGCTCCCTAAAGCAGAGTTCTCTGGCTGTCTGTGTGGAGGAGGAACTAGTTCTTCACAGTCTCCATCTGTGAGATACACTACTTCATGGCCTTAGTTAGCCCCTAGCAGGTGTCAGGCAAGGTGCTGGCACTGAATTTCCAGGTTAATAAAGACAGGAAGGTTGCCATTTCTCAGGAAGTGTCCCTCACAAGGGGGGCAGTGCCATGGGACAAGTAGGTGCTAGAAGGTGACTCCGGGTGGCCAGGAAGACTGTGAGGAGGATGAGACGGGCAGCTGGAATGAACTGGTTGGGCATGCATATCTGACTGGAAGGGTGCTGGGGATGGCAGGGGGCCTCTTGTGAGCCTGGATCCCTAGCTGACCAGGGCAAGTGTCCTCTCCAGGACTTAGGGAGGGGTGGTGGCAGGACCTGGGTAGACTCCAGTGACTTCCGTGTTTCATTTGTGCAGAAACACATCGCCCATGGCCTTATTCCTGCAGCCAGCATCGCCCCAAAGCCAGCTGTGCCCCGCACACCTCCTCCCCGCAGCCCCAACCCCTCTCCAGAGAGACCAAGGTGAGTCTCAGGTGAGCAGGTACTAGCCCTCATGCTTGGTTCTGGAGCTGTTTGAACTGACAAGGGAATCATGGGTTAGGCAGTTGGACTGCAGGTGTGTGGTGTCCTCAAGTTTCATAGTTGAATGAAATTAGAATCCCCCCCTCCAAAGAAACATTAAAGTCCAATAATTTAGGCAGGTGGTATGTTAAAGGGAATTTTAACTGTGCACATTATTCTTTTTTAAACACAAGCCTCCCACTCAAAAGAACTACTTTGCAGGAAGAAGGCAGACCTGGGATTTCCCAGCCCCCAGGCACCCGACACAGCAGGGGGAGACCCTTGCCTGTACCCTCCCAAGTTTCACACCGGGGAGAATTCCA
>PVHY01033237.1:0-11289 GCA_004024945.1 Uropsilus gracilis
GAGAAGGAAGGATTTCAAATAAGTGTCCCAATAAGTTCTAAAAGTTACCAAGCCCCTCATAAGCAAATACCCAGACAAACAGGCTCAGCCCAAAAGTGGAACTGCTAAGGCCCAAAAGGATGCTACAGGTTCCTTCTGGCAGGAACCAAAATAAAGGAATTAGACAGGTCTCAGAGAGCTGGGTAGAAAAAGAATCTCAAAATCCAATAGGAAATCATGATAACAGCTCTTGCTTTCTTTGCCCTGAACCAGAAGCAGCTTCCCCACGTGTCGTGTAACCATGTCAGACCAGGAAGGCTCATATTGGTTCAGGCAAAGAAGGAGATCCTTGGAGCCTTTATTTTATATCCAAGGTGCCTATTATTATGAGAAAAGGAACACCATACATACAGGCAAGCAGGTGGCAAAAAAAGAACCTCTAACTCTGAGGCTAAACAGCCACTACTCTCCTCTTAGCTCCTCTTTACACTGTTCAGTGCCCTAGCCACACAACAGATACACTGTTAGAAACACCAGATCCATCTGTTGTTTGCTATATCTCAAGGTTATGGGATCTCCTCTGTGTGCAGAGTGAAAGACAACTGATTTTAACCCATTTTCTTTATACCATGTCTCTCACCAATATTTCTCTTCCAGGTATCTCGAAATGTCTCTCCTCCATGTGTTTGATTCAAGTTCCTCCTCTATTTTTATGCCCACCTCAGTAATTCCCAGCTGCTCCCATTCTGGAAGTTGAGTTCATGGCACACTTGGAATCATAGCCAAAAGCAGCTGCATGTAACTGTAAGCAGGGAAAATTGTGCCTTCCCTTCATGGAGGTGTATCTGTATAAAATGATGTGATATGAAGTATCATGGAGGTGTATCTGTATAAAATGATATGAAGTGGATCTGTATAAAGTGCTGAGACATCTCCCTCCTAAGGTAGCAGTGTACCTTACATCTGGAGGCTTATGGCTCTGTTCAGATGGTGTCTTGATGAGAATGAGAACATCTATTCATATTTCCTGTTTTGTTTGATTGCAAAGTAAAGATCACCAACTTAGTGAACAAGAGTGGATCCTGGGTAAAGACTAAAGAATCCAAATGGGTTTTATGGACTTGGGGAAATGTTGAGGGAGAGTCAACAGTCTTCTTTTGTCTTTCTTTCTTTCTTTCTTTCTTTCTTTCTTTCTTTCTTTCTTTCTTTCTTTCTTTCTTTCTTTCTTTCTTTCTTTCTTTCTTTCTTTCCTTCCTTCCTTCCTTCCTTCCTTCCTTTCTTTCTTTCTCTCTCTCTCTCTCTCTCTCTCTCTCCCTCCCTCCCTCCCTCCCTTCCTCCCTTCCTTCCTTCCTTCCTTCCTTCCTTCCTTCCTTCCTTCCTTCCTTCCTTCTTTCTTTCTTTCTCTTCCTTCCTTCCTTCCTTTCACATAATTGTTATCCCCTCGGGTATGACCCCCACACACTCTGGTCACCCCAACTGCTCTCTAGCTGCTGCTTATTTGATCATGTTTTAGCCCATGGGTCTCTTCCTTTTCTGAAGCATTTTCTTTTTCCCAGACAAGGATCTGGGTTCCTGGGTCTCAGTGGGTCGTGTTGTTTAGATTTCGATTCTTGGCTTTGTGGTATGTTTCCTCTCCAACTCCTTTGGAGCCGCTCAGTGTTTCAGCCTTCTTGTTGGTTGTCTCCTCCATTCTGGTTTTAGTTCTATGTTGCTGCTTCTTTGCCCTTTTGCTGGACTCTGGCTTAGAGAGTCAATCTTCCAGTCCTTGTTAGTAAACAAGTTTCTTGTAGGGCGAGACATTAGTGCATAGTTAGTACAGATTGTGTTCTCTCCATTGGCCATTTGCTGTTCCCTCTTGGAGCTCTCCACGATTCTGTGGCCTTCCTCCCACTGTGGTACGAGAGGGTAACATGTTGTCATTTCAGGTTTCTCTACTTCCTGATTCTGGCTTCCAGGCACTAGTGACCATATTAGTGTAGCTCTCTGATGCATCCTTGGTATGGTTAGATATTCAGCCCTTTATCTGTTGACTTCCTCCGTGCTCCTCATGGGTCCTGCCCAGGAGATGGGTGTTTCAGGGCTTTTTGTTGTTGTTGAACCTCCTCTCTCTAAAGTTGGTTTATTAGTGTTTCTCTTGTTTCTGGTGGGGACTGGCTAGAGTATAAGTAAAATCAGAGAAGGGGTGGGGACACCCCCCCACCTTTCCCCTGCCCAGGTCACACTCACCTGGGTACTCCTGGTGCTGGGTGTCAGCAGGCATCATGAGGGCACCTCTATCCCATCAGAGGTCAATAGTCTTCTTTTGAATGTAATTGGGAAAATAAATTGTGAGTCTATGGGATTGAAAAGGAAATTGAACAGATGTGAACTGCATCAGTGGAATTAAGAATAGAAGCTAGATGAGGGACTACAGAGGGATGAGCAATTACAAAGAGATAATGACCCTTAAATCTTGCAAAATTCAATGTATTTAGTTTCTGTTTGAGTCCAATTTACTTTTTTTCCTCTATTGACAAGATCAAACTGATATATAGAAAGGAATGAAAGACACCCTTGCCTCAAAAGAGTCCACTCAAGGTTCCATTCTTTGTTTTGAGTCTCTGGAGAAAAAGTATTGGCTATGATGTAAACGTTTTATTTTTCTTAAAGCAATGCACACTGGTCCTACACTCTATAACAATACAACTTAATATGTTGGTGCAGTCCAGAGGCTAAAAGGGATACCTTTTAAAGACTCAGCACTCTTCAATACTCTTCAGTACTCTCAGTACTTAAAATCATAATGAGTACCTTGTGGTGAAAGTAGGACATTTGAAGGCCAGGAAATAAAATCACTTTCCTCATTACAATTTGGAGTGGTGATAACTTTACATAAAAAAAGCTCTATGAAAGATTTTCTGGTGAGCAGTTGGATAGACAAACTGAGTATTAAGGAAAAGACAGACTGAGTAGTAACAGGGCCTAAAAAATTGGACTGGACTAAGCTATGGGAATGAAATAGATTGCCCAGAGACTAACAGCTTGAAGCTATAGACCATGCCTGTGAGCTCCAGGACCATTCAGCTCAGGAGCCTGTGGAGCAAGCCAAGCAGAGAGGAAAGCCTCCTGCCCATGACTGTGGCAAGTTCAGAGAGAAAGAGATAGGATACATGTTGTATCCCAGGAGGGATTAGCATCTTCTGCCAAATACTGTACTCTCCACAGCAAGACCACACTATCCAAGCCAAGACCGGTGTCCAGCCTAGGGTGCTCTATACCAGGGCCTACCCCAAGCTTTGGAACTCCCATGTCAGGGTTCATATCAAGCCTCCTGTTGTCTGTAACAAGTCTCTCATACCACAGTGAAAGGAGTGGCAAGAAGTAGGGTCCTCCAATCAGGGCTCCATGAGTCAGTGAGCAGCTTTCACTCTACAGAGCAGGGAAGAAGACAGAGTATGAACAACTGATTGGATTTACCCTCCCTTCCCACCAGACTGATGTTGAATCTTTGGACTCCAGCATTGTTTCCTTCCCTCAGCAGCCACTGAGTTATACAATGAATAACGCACACAGAGACACACACACACACACACACACAATGCAATGCAACTGGTAAAAGCAAATAAATCAACACATATGTCTAAGAGACAAGGAACATCTGAACACAAGATGGAAAATCTGAAAGAATAAAGGCTCAGAAAACTACATAAAGAACACACAATTTGAGGACCTAACAAAGATTTTAAAATAGTAATTTTAAGATACTGTTATAGCAACACCTCAAACATTAAAGGAATTAAAACTGCAACTATTTTTCTCCAGTTGGAGGTTTTTCTTTGACTTTGGATTTTTGTTATACTGATTTTTCATCCCATGATACTACTTGATTTTCATGTGCCAGAATCTAGGAAATGTGTGCCAGTTAGAAATCCTTCTTCTAGGTCCTGATGGTGGCACATACCTGTAAACGGCAGCCTAGAAAGCTACGGCCAGGCCCAGGGATGGCAGTTCGAGTCCCACTGGGGGCACATAGTGAGATCTAGTTCCAAAAAAATATAGCTGGGTGTGGTGGCATGTGCCTGTAATCCCAGCTACCTGGGAAGCTGAAGCTGGGGATTGCTTGAGTCTGTGGTACCCTGGGCAACGTGAGCCTGCAGTTCCATGGGCAAAAATAGGGAGACCTCATCTCAAAAAAAAAAAAAAAAAAAGAAAATCTTTCTTCTCTAGATACCAAAGAGAATCAGAATTACAAGGCATTTTCTGTGTGCTCCATGCTTTCATCTTTATGAACAATCTTTGGTCTGGCCTGGCAGTCAGCTGACTTTTCCCCATGATTTTTGATGCCCAAACCGCTTACCAAAATATTTGTCTTGGATAAGAACATTGGCTCCCCAGGTAATTATCTCCAAATAGATTTGGGAAACTGCTAATTACAGTACTTAGCAGATTTTGGGTTTATATTCTACGCACTGGGCGTTCATGCCGTCCATGACCTTTTGGCAGACTTCTCCAAAAGAGGTGCATTTTGAGATATTTTTCCACAGGAAATTTAGACTCAGCTAATCTATATGCCCTGGCAACCTGCGGTACACCTCTCTGAGCTCCGTGCAGTGAGTGGGCATACCATCTTAGGGAGAGCAGTGTCTTCAGGCTGTGGGCATTTAAAAGGTATCCTCCACTGACGTTGGAGTCCATGGTCTGCAGATGGCTTTCGCACACTATCACGCCCCATCACCGGTAGGCATCTTCTTCAATGTATCTCGGTCACTAAGGAGCATCCCGCACTTCCAACTGGATTCATCCACCAACCCTAGGAGGCTCTATCCTGGCAGGCAACAGCTCTGGGGAGAGCAGCCATTACCACCGGTGGTGTCGTGTTCGGGTTGCAACAGTCCTGGATGCCAGCCCAGCGCCCTTCTGCACCTGAGGGACCGGGTTAGCACAAAGGGGTGGGGGCCAGGTTCACGGTCCCAGAGGTCTGGGGGAGAGGGCGCTGTTCAGTCCGTCTGCCTGCACCACGGCCCTGCCTCCTCTCCGCAAACCCCACCAAGACTACACAACAGGTTGCTGGGACTGGGCCCCCTGGAGAGCCCGGTTGGGCCACGGTGCCTCACTCCCAGGGGTCTGCTTCCTGCGTGTCCAAGGGGGCGACGTGGAGCATTCTTGCCGTGTCAGCCAGTGCAGTGTAGGTTTGAGGACTCTTTTCTCCTTTCCACGGGTCTCGGGCTCCACCTAACGGCTGCAAGTTCCAACTCCACCAGCTGAGCCGGCGGGACTTAGACTCGGCGGCTGCGTCCAGGGGTCTACCAGCTTGGTGCAGACTCGGACTCTGCCTCCAAGATTCAGGGGTCGATCCGCTGACCGGTTTCAGACTTTGGCTCTGAGTTCTCAGGCTTCATGGTGCAAACCTTGACTGTTGAATAGGCTAGGAGAAAGGGAGGCAGTGGAGATCCCTCCTGCACCCAGCCACAAAGCGCTCATGCCTCCTTCGGGTTTTCAGGGGTTCCAGCAGCAGCTTTAGCTCTATGGAAAGTTCTCAGCCTCTTCCCAGCAGTGAGACAGATTTTCCTGGCCCTTACAGCGCAGGAATACCAGAAAATCCCTCTTTCAAGTTAGTAAAGATGCCTCTCAGTGCAATGCCTTGATCCGCCCAGCTCCCTCCTGTCTGGCCTGCCAAGCATATGCTCACTGCCTCCTGCTGGCTGAGTCTATTACTCTCTAACTGGTGCCCGTAGGTTGAGGGAGGGGAAGGGGTATACAGGTAAGCAAAGTTCTCTCCATGTACGCCTGTCCACAGAGGGAAGGGGAGCAGGAGCAAGGTGATGAGGTATGGGAGGCAGTCCACAGGTGGGTCTTGCAACATTCTTCTGTGTAAATATTCACAGTGCAGTGACATAAAGACTTTCAATACCTGATGCATTGATTCAACAATCATAGAATAAAGGTCACATGACTTCTGTGTCTTGGAAAGTGGGCATTAATACCTTTTTGTGGTCGATGCTGCTGCTGATGTTGATGTGCTAATACTAGTAGCAATGGCAGCAACAGCAGCCATCTATAAAGAGTCAAAACCCCAATAACGTTTCTCTGTCCAGAAGAGGTGCAGAGTGGATGACTTAAGGTAGGCTCCACATCAGGAAAGAAATCAAGATCTCTGCAGAAATATATCCCAGACTTAGGACGGATTGACTGACTGACTGCTTGACTGAATGATCTACACACTAAAGGTCATCTTCCCCTCCTGCATTCAGGAAGAAAAGAGAGAGCCAGAGTCTCCTCTTGTGGGTGACTGCCCACCCTTTCTTCTGTGCCCAGGATGCCAAAGAATAACCCAAAATGGCAACTTTGGGGAGGGAGAGGCTTTGGTTCTCTCCTCTCAAGGGGGAAAAACTCCATGCTCTCATTATCACATTAAAGATAAAAAAATAAAAGAAAGTAGACATTCTGTGGACCTTACACACCCACACACACACACACATGGCATGGGTATTATTCTGAGTACTTTATTTCCCCCCCCCCCCAAATGAATAAGATCTTTGGAGATTCACAAAAATTGCCCACTTAAAAAGGAGTATTTCTTGGCAGCAAGAGAGTGTTCAGCACCACCAAACAGTCAGCACCTGCATTTAGCAGAGGTAGACTGAGGGGAAGGTGAATGGTGGCACTGGATTGTCCTTCCTGAGGAGTCTTTGAGGTGAGGAGTCATTGGATTCCCCTCTCTGTGCCCTAAGTCATGAGTGGCCAGGAGGGGTGGGGTTGGGCAGTGCCTGTCTCCTCAAGTTGGGCCCTAATGAAAGGAGACCTGTCAGGTGGATCAGTCAGTGAGTCCTGACTAAGTTCAAGTGGATCTCTGCAGAGACCTTGATTTCTTTCCTGCTGGGGAGCCCACCTTGATAGTTTTCTGTGCCCAAACGAATGTTTACAGTGAAGACTCAGTAAAAAGGCAGAGGGCGTCTACCTGTAGCACCTTTTCCAAATATGATCAAGGTGTGGAACCTACCTAGGGATTCGATGCTGCTCATAGCCCATCTAGGTGATGCCCATCTCCTGTGGCAGGCTGAGAAGGTAGGTTTAGGATGGAGAGCTGACTTCAAGTACCCCAGCTCCTGCAATGACAGCCAGGAGGACCCAAACACAGCCTCCCTTCCTCAGTCATCTCATTCCCTGCTTCCATCTCTTCCCACATCTCTACAGCCTCTGCAGGAATGGCAGAGTCTGTAGTTCTGGGGGTACTTCTGCAGAGTCCGGGGTATACATGGCTGTCACGTATGGGATCCTCCAGAACATCCAGAACTACAACTATCCTCTCCCTCAGTACATCCCACTTATGTGGATCTGGCCAAGTTGCCCACACCCTGGAGAGCCTCTGGACAGAGCTGAAAGTCGCCCCTACATAGGGCACAATGCTGTCAGGATGAGACTGGCAAACTAAACAGTAGCAGGTAAACTCTCCTTGAAGAATCACCCTTCCAGAGGAAGTCAGAAAGAAATAGATGAATATTGGCCACTTTCCTGACAGCTGCCCCACTGGCTGAAACACATTCTTCTCTCTGCCTACTCTGTGCTCAGCTCATGCTGATAAGCAGCGTGGGCTATGAAGCTGCTATTCCTATGCTTCTCAGGAAGCATCTCTTCCGTTTGAGTGTGACCTTTCTTGACAAGGATCTTCTGGGTCTTTTGAGAAGCTGTGGAAGCCTTTTTCTCCCCTTAAAATGAGTTTGACCAATGTGTCTCCAGGAATTTCCAAGGCCACAGGCAGACAGTGCTTACCAGCCATTGTCCTCCTGGGGGATGCACAAGCTGGGGCAAATCCTTCAGGAAGGACAGGAGAGCAAGTACTCCCAAGATGATTATTCAACAGACTCCAAAGGAGCATAGGAAGGGGTGCCATGTGTCAATCAGCAGGCCCCAAAAGTGTCAAGCCTGGATGTTGCTAGGTTGATACTCCAAGGAAGTAATCTGGAGATGCAGTGCTTGAGCAGCAGACACTAAACTTGAAATCAGATCAAAAGGGGCAAAAGCCTACAAGTCAGGCAAACCAAAGGAAAAAAATGCCACTTTTAATCTGCTTTTACCTGCTCTTGCCCAAGGCTCTTCCCCGCCAACCCTTTACAAGACAGACCACGTTCTTAAAGTGACCAAAACCAAATGGGATTTATTTACAAAAATGATAAACAAAGAGTCCCTAAAACCTAGGGAACACTGGTTTTCTCACCACATAGTCCAAGCCCAAGTATCTCAATTCAAAGCTGCATGGGGCATGCTCCAGTCATATGCATCCAAGAAAATAGTATTTCCATTCTCTTTCAGTATCTGGCCCAGATCCAAGCAGTGGGGATTCCAAAATGATCACTGTTTCAAAACAAAGTCCAAGTTCCTAAGCTTTTCAAACTACTTTAAATGATAGAAAGTCACCGGGCATGGTGATGCATGCCTGTAAGCTTCAGCCTATGAAGCGGCTGGGACTAGGTATCACTGTTTGAGACCTGCTCGGGGCAACACAGCAATACCTAGTTCCAAAAAATAGTTGGGCAGCGTGGCATGCACCTGTTATCCTAGCTATCTGGGAAGCTGAGGGTGGGGATTGCTTGAGTCTGTGGTACCTTGGGCAACATGAACCTGTGGTTCCATGGGCAAAAAATAGTGAGACCTAGTCTTAAAAAAAAGTCAACTTATACAGATGCCATGCTTCTCCAACATGTTTTTCCAGGCTCCAAGCTACCCCAGGTCATTTCCCATCCAGGCCAAAAGCTCACAGTCATTCTTCTTTCCCAGCCTGCTGCAGCCTGCTCTGTGGCCTCAAATTCTCAAGGCAGCCGGGCACATTGGCTCGTGCTTGTAAGCTTCAGCTTATGAAGCAGCCAGGGTTAGGGATTGCGGTTCAAGTCCTGCCTGGGTCCCGTAGCGAGACCTAATTCCAAAAAAATAGCTGGGTGTGGTGGCGTTCACCTGTAATCCCAGCTACCTGGGAAGCTAAGGCTGGGGATTGCTTGAGTCTGTGGTACCCCAGGCAACGAGAGCCTGCGGTTCCACAGGCAAAAATAGCAAGACCTAGTCTCAAAAAAAAAGTTCTCGAGGCAGCCCATAGCATTTCTTCCTCCTGTGCCATGTGCCTCCCTTCTTGCAGCCACAGACCACAATGTCTGGTGCTTCCCGTTTTTCTTATCATGCAATTCCTTCGGCTCCTAGTCTCTGCCCAACAGGGCAACATGGCGTAGCCCCAATTTAGCTGTGTCATCAAGGTGAGGGGGCTGACCCCCTATCAAAAAGGAACCCAGCCTGGACCACCTGGAGTCAACCAGTAATTGGGAGATGGGATAATTGGGAGTTCACAGTCCTGAACTGGACCACCTAGGTATATCTCCAGTGCCCATGGATATAGCCTAACTGGCAATTTTCAATCAGGATGGGGTCAGCTGGAGGACCCCTAGCACCTTGGCACCTTAATGGGAGGGAGCACCTTAATGGGAGGGAGTCTGAAGACATAGAAGGCTTCCTAAAATGTGGAGACAGGGATGTAGACACTCAGCATACCAGGGCAAGTGATCCAGTGGGAACCCTGGGGAACCTGAGGCCCATTGTATGCTGTTTAGGGTGACTTCTAGTCAATGAAGACCAGCCATGGGCCGGGCACAATGGCTCGTGCCTGTAAGCTTCAGCCTATGAAGTGGCTGGGGCTAGGGATTGCGGTTCGAGTTCCACTCGGGGCAGTTCCATTTGAGTTCCACAGCGAGACCTAGTCCCCAAAAATAGTTGGGTGTGGTGGTACACGCCTGTAATCCCAGCTACCTGGGAACCTGAGGGTGGGGATTGCTTGAATCTGTGGTACCCCGGGCAACGAGAGCCTGCAGTTCTACGGGCGAAAACAGCGAAACCTGGTCTCAAAAAAAAAAAAAAAAAAAAAAGACCAGCCATTGCTGGGTACTAAGGGGTCCTGCTGTTTGACCCCTGGGTTCACTGGCTGGTGGGAAGATGGTAGATGAAGCTCTGGGGGCTTCCCATTGACCCTGCTCGAAGGTCCCTGAGGGGAATTGGAGGAACTTTGATCTGAACCTTCACATGCCCTGTGGAGTGAAAGTAGTGGCTGTAGCTGGAGCCCTGATCTCAGGGCTGGCCTGGTGAGCAAGGAGCTGACTGCCTAAGCCTGGCCACCTGTAGGCAGAGAAAGATAGCCCACAGGTCACTGACCCCTGAGTCAAAGTTGATGGACCTCGCATGCTGACCACCAGAAAACCTGGACTTTATTTCTAGGAGCTCACTGCTAAGGTTTGAAGAGTGAGTTTTCTGAGAGACTGGCTGCCAAACTGCCTGCTATCCAGCCATGTGAGGAGAGAACCCAGGAGCCAAGGACCTCTCCAGCATCACAGCAGAAGCTAGTGGGCAGAGGGTAGAGCTAGCCAACAGGACCAAGGAGCTGCAACAAGCCCTGGGTATATAGGGCCCCTCAGATTGGGGTAGAAGCAGCCTTTTAGCTGACCCAAACCAGCCCCTTCCCACCCCTTGATTTTGCCACCTTGTGTTGGGTACTAGGGGGCTTGCACCCAGGCCCAAGGACTTGGATAGATCCAAGGACTGGTGGGAGGGAGGCTAGGGAGACCTAGCAAGAGGACCTTTGGCTGAGCCAAGCCCCTGGGAGATCCCTCTGGATTAGTCCCAGGAGATGCTACACTCCTGGAGTTCATTCCACACTGGTGCAGCCATGCTGTTTGTTGGGGAGCCTCTTGTTCAAATCCTGCTTCCAAGGGCTGGTTGGAGGCAGCCAGAGGAGGCCAGGAGTACAAACCTGGGGCTGAAGTTGATGCCCTGAGTAATTCCTTCAGAGTAGTCTCAGGATCTGCTCTGCTCCCTGGGTTTTTTCCCACAGTAGAGACAGCTTTGTTGGATATTGAGGAGCCCCTTGTTAGACCCCCTACTTTAAGAGCTGGTTTGAGGCAGCTGGGGGAGGCCAGAGGAGAGTGCCTGGAACTGAAGCCAGCTTCCTAGGTGACCCCTCCATGTTGGGGGCTGTTTGTACTCTCATCTATTTCTGACCTGCTTTGAAAAGCTGCTGAATATTGTTCTAACTGGTTACAGATAAAAAGGCAGTATGACCTTCGTCATCTAAAATGTAATCTTTGTGGCCATAAGCCCCATCCGCCAGCGGGTGATGGCGGCCGCCCGCGGCCCAGGCAGAAGCTCGGGCGCCCCGGACCCCCTAGCCAGGGGGGGGGCGAGGAGCGTCTGGCTGCTCCTGGGTAAGCTCCCCAGGGGGAGGTCAAGCCGGCCTGGGAGGCACCGGGAAGCCCCCAGCCCCCGGAAGCCGGGGCGCATGGAGGGGCCAGCGCTCCCAGA
>PVHY01033238.1:0-11296 GCA_004024945.1 Uropsilus gracilis
CATAAGCTTAAAGGAAGGCATGGAGTATTCACTCAATGAATAGTAACAAAGTACAGTGGGGCTCAGGTCAGTATGGAAAAGAACAAGGACATGGTAGATTCAACTGGAGAGTTCATCAATGGTCATAACAGCAAATTTAAAGTTGAAGATGATAGTGTATTGAGCTTAAATTATGTAAGGCAACAAGAGTATGCAGTGTACCTACCATACATTTAATATTTAATTGTCTTTACATTTCCAGTCCTTCTGATTAAGCAAAACAAAATGGTATCTCAAATATTGCTAGCATTAATTCTACATTACATTGTCACAGTTGAATATGGGTTGAAATTTTTGATCACCGGTAAGCCTCTCTGTACACAAGTTTGTAAAAGCATAGTGAATATGGTGACATTAACCAGCATATCTATGATTTCTTTACTATATCAGTCTAAAAGTTTGCCAGGTATGGAGAAATTTTTGCTTTAACAACAGTTCCTTGAGATAGTGTGTGTTGTGAGCAGAAGGGGAATAAAAGAGAGGATGAGAAGCAAACAAGACTCCTTCCAGGAACTGCAATATTTACTGAACTTTAATTTACACTCCTCAACCACATGCCTGCACTTCCTACATGTGATTAAGGGAAAACCATGAACACTATCCTTGAGGCATCTCAGTAAAGCACTCAAGTATTTCCTGAATGAACCACTGCCATGTTATGGAACCATTTTTGTTTTCACCAACAACATATTTCCAACTGAAAAAAGTATGCAACCCATTGTTTTTGGAGATATAAGTTAAGCAATAAGGGAAAATCCCAGAAATGAAATGAAAACAAGCCAACCAAAGATTCTTCCCAACTCAGTAGTGTAAGTAGGGGCTGATGGGGGCACAGCTGGAAAGATGTGCCCAGGAGAAAAAAAGGAGAAAGAGCTCAGATGATGCTCACCATGAGGACAAGCGTGAAAAGAAGCAGTGGGGTCAGGCATGAAAGAATAAGAGCTGCAAGAAAAGTAGTGTGGTGAGAAAAGCTATCAAGGGCTTGGTCAGGAAGCTCAGCAGCCCCAGATTTGGCCAACTTGGGGAAGAGGAAAAGTTACAAGAATCACAAGTTTGGCTCTTTGGTTTTGAAAATTGAAATTTGGACTTCTCTAAAAGAGATGATCCTTTACTGGAAAACTTGGATTCTGCGTATATTGGAAATCTTGGGACCTGTTTACCAAGAAGATGAAAAAAATTGGTCCTGTGCAACTCCTTCTTGAGTTGAACTTGCTAGAGTTAGGACTTTGTGTAGAATGCCTGCTTCAAGTTGGAGGGGGTGAGAAGATGCCAACTGAGACACTTGCTGTAGGCAAGCCAGCAGTGATGTGATTGAATGGTCCTGAGGAGGACGGTAATGATTGACACTTAAGCTGAAACACAGAAGGAAGGGTTTACAGCTTCTCTCTCTGGACTGTGGCACCTGAGTCTATTTAGAACCAGACTTTTATATAAAACATGAAGCAATCAGTAACAAAAGGAGGTTTGATCCAGGGTCACATGGTTATAAGCATATCTCTCCCAGCAAGTACAGTCTAAGCTTCTCAAATGTGGCCAAAGAGTGACCTCCATACTTCTACAAATTAACTCTGCAGACAGTCAAGGACTTTCGGCTTTTCCCTCCATACTCATTAGGCAAATATTCAGCAGCTTATCAGAGCAGGCCAGAAATAGAGTAATGAGAACACAGTTCCTAACATATTCCCCCTCCCCTTTTTTTATAGCAAATATGACAGAGCTACTGTTAGGCCCTGAATCAAACACGGCTCAGCACAAACACCCCAGACACAGGAAGGTAAAGAAATAGTTTATTAGGAAAGCTCAGCTGAGGGCTGCTGAGTCAAGGGAGACTCAGCACCCCAACTGCTCATTTGCAGGTCTTTTTATATCATTTTGCGAAATTCAGGTTACACATTTGCATTCTTATTCCAAAACCAAGCAGAGGTAAAACATGGTAGACATATTTAGACACATACATTCAATTTACAAGCACATGTGTTGGGTTATCTACCAGGCAGGAGCTGCTATCTGTTTGTTTTCCTTAGGAGGAGGGAGCTGCCTGTGCCATTAGGGGAGAAGACACTGCTTACTTTGGTGGTGCTTAATGTGAGACCCAGTCCAAACTCTCTGCTTCCCATCATTCCCCCCCTTTTTTGGAAGAAGATGAGGTCATCAGACCGAATCCTCTGGGACATTTAAGTGCCCCAGGATCTCAAATAGGTGTTTTAATACCGACAATTAAATTTTTTTTAACTTTTGAGTCAACTTATCAACTCATTGACTCCTCAGAAGGAATGGGCAGATACCCAGAGGACCACCCCTCTGCACTGTTAAAAAGACAGAGGTCACATAATCCATGGAGGCTTTTAGCACCTCACAGCCCAGATAGGAATTGCTTACCAGCTCTCCCACCTAGTGCTGTGGAATGGCACCTCCTTTCCCCTCTCTCTATCCCTTCCCCTGCTTGCTCTCAGAGTCCATTCCCCAGTCCCCACTGCTGCTGCCACAGAGAGTCTTTATTTTCCTTTTACACTGAAGACTGCACAGCCTGTTGGAGGACCAGTCCACACTAGTCACCCAGGTGAGGGTGAGGAAGGTTGTCATCTGGCTTGCTGGAGTCTCTGAACGCCTCCCAGACAACTGGATGAGTCCAAGTTGTAATGCCTGAAGGGGCTGGAGAAGGGAATGGTTAACAGCCATCACCTTAGCCTGCAACTTTGAGAGGAGAGGGTGATTTTTCAAACAGGATTTTAAAAGGAATACAACCATGAACAAAATGCGTACATTTTACTTGCAAGAGCACGAAGGAAAGAAGACTCTTTTTTTTCTGCCAGTCTCTATAAGCAGTTTAGCCATTATCATAAAAGTGCGATTTATTAATTTTTGCCCCAGCCGCAGCTTTGTGGTTGGTAAGCATAATGCAAACTCTACTTAATTTGCAATGCTGGGATACTGAGTTCATTATTTGGGCTATAAAAGCCAGGCCATTTCCAGAACCAATAGCAGTTGGTAAGCAGAAATGAACTATTGTTTGGATTAACATTTTAACAGTTATCTGAGCCATCTCATTTTGGGTAGGAAAAGCCTCTACGTATCTCAGAAAAATATTTGCAAAACTTAATCAATGGCAATACCTCTGAAACCTGGTTTGACTTTAGCAAAGTCCATTTTCCATGGGCTCCTCTGTACCTAACTCCGGGGCCTCCAGAATATGCCGCTTGGTTTACCTGTGCATGAGCCACATACCAGCTGACAGAACCTTTTATATATAACCTTGTAGTTTTCAGGTGGTGCTTTTTAGATCTGATGGATTAGCATCCTCCCAGTGTCTCTGGCCATAGGATCCTCTGATCCACTTGTGCCATTTATATGTGTCCATCTCTGTGTCCAGGCTGGCCATTCGGAATCCTTCCATAGAGTGCAAGGGCAGAAGAGGCAGGTGTGTTTACGGTAGAGGCAGAGCTGGCAAAATTTCCATTGGCCCCTGGTCTTAAGGCAGCTTTACAAGCAGCAGGATGGCTATTAGTAGGCCCAGGACTTTTTTCCTTTTTAATGTCCTGTCTCCCTTATGTTAACAGTCCCTTCTTTTTATAGAGCATTCTATGAACATACATGATCTTAAAAACATACTTGCTCTCAACGTGAATATTGGCAGTTTATTTTTCCTATTATCTGGACCTGGACCAAGGTATGAGTTTAACTCTCTGTGTCAACATACCATGGCCTAAGGTCTGTACCTAAACAGTTCGTTACAAGGTAACCACCGCAGTCCACATACTTGACTCCTGAAGAGGGGCTGGATAGCCCAGGCAATGAGTGATGTGGGCAGTGGAGAGCCACCCTGAGAAGTGCTCCTGAGAAGAGACTCAATCACATAGGGTTTTACGATGCACAGGTCTTGCCCCAACATCCTGCAATCACCCAGAGACAAGCAGACCTTCCAGCCGCAACATAGTCCAATCTTTTTGAGAGGTCAACACTTTCTTAGTTATGTCCTTGTTTTTATCCACATAGAGATGGGATGGTCTTTTGGCATCAGAGGTCTTAGTTAGGCTGCCTCAATAGTTTCAAAGATCTGCTGTTTGGCTTTAGACCCTTCCCAGGGGAGTCCTGGCCCCTGTGCTGGAGTACAAAGGCTTGGCAGGACTAGTCTCTGAAGCAGATGTTGGGTCCTAAGTCTCATCTGCCACTAAGTTTAAACAGTCTTAGGCTTGCACTGGACTTTGTTGCCTTTTGGCCACATCTGACATTTTTCTGGCTCCAAATTCCAGCTGCTTTTAAGTATCCTCTTTGTATTTTTCTGGTCATCATTTTTTTTTGATCTGGTTCCTCTGCATGACTCACTTAACTCTCCTATTCCAAGTAACATGTTCTCTCTCTCTCTTCTTCTCTCCCTTCTATCTCTTCTCTTTTTCTTATCTCTCTCTTCTCTCTTCTCTCTCTTTTTCTCTTCTCTCTCTTCTCTCTCCCTTCTCTCACTCCCTTTGACCTCCCTTCTCTCTCTCTCTCTCCTCTCCTTGCTTTACAGTTTACTTTTAGTTTTTTTTCTCTGACTTACATATACAGTCTTTCCTGCAACATCTTTACAGTAGCATACTGGTCCCTTTTAATTTTCAGTTATCTAGACCATCTTTTTTGTCATTTTTTTCTTTCGGGGGGGTATTTCTTTAAGTAAATACTTTTTGGGCCATCTGAACTAGCTCAGATGAAAGCTTTTCCTTAAATCCCTCTAGTTTTTGTAATTTTTTAAAAAATTTCTAATCTTTGGAGAGACTGGTAGAAAAGGTCTAAAGTCTCCTACCTTTATCCAGTTAGGATCCTAAGGGGGTAAGCCAGAAGAAAACACATTTCATATGAACAGGGTCATGTCATTTTTTTCATTCAGATTCTGGCAACTTCTGCTTACATCCTGAGAAAGAAACATATTCTTTGGCAGGTGACACCTTTACCAATTTAACATGAACATTTTTTTAAACTTATGACATGCCCCCAATTAAAGTCAGTCATTAAGAATGATAGGGTGTGCTACACCCCCCCCCCATTGTCTCCTGTTTAAGATTGCAGATTTCAAGGACACGTATACTAAAATGTGAGAATGACCTTAGTTGCAATTTCCCTTCAGGGAGATGCAGGAGGGAGGAAGAAGTGGAATGGCCCAGAGGTAGTTCCTGTAGGCAGGAAATCAGGATATATAAAGAGTGTGAAAACAAAGAGAGGGATTGGAGGCCAATATGGAGATTGTATTGAGAGAGAGGTTCAATGGAGGAGAGATGGGAATCGGCCATCTTGTAGAGTAAATATGTGAACCTTGTGGACTTAGCCAGGGCCTGGGGAACTGCACCCTTGGTTGACCTGGACTAGTAGCATGTGTGCTAACAGTTGGCAGATTTAAACAGTTGGCAGATTTAAACTCCGTGTTGGAGTTTGTTATGCTAAGTTTAACTTGTGTCTGCGAGAGGCTGTGTAAAAGACAGGCCTGAAAAGAAAGTGAATTTGGCTGGGTCCAGTACCATAAAGTTCCTGCTACCTGAAAAGGACAAGGAAAAGACAGTGTGGAAGACAAGGAATGATAGGGTGTGCCACCCCTCCCCCCATTGTCTCCTGTTTAATTGTAGATTTCAGGACAGATGCTAAAATGTAAGAATGACCTTAGTTGAAATTTCCCTTCAGGGAGATGCAGGGGGAGAAAGAAGTGAAATGGTCAAGGTGAAATAGGTTTCCTGGAAGGTGGGAAATCAGGATATTTATAGGGTGCAGAAACAAAGAGAAGGATTCGAATTTGGATGGAGAGGCAATATGGAGATTGGATAGAGAGATTCAATGGCTAGAGATGGTAATCAGCCATATTGTAAAGATGTGATCCATGTGAGCTTGGCCATGTGGCCACCAGGGGCCTGCAACCATTGACTGGCCCAGGCTGGCAGCATGTGTGCTGAATGCACTTAAGGAGTTTGCAGATTTAAACTCCATGTTGGAGTTTGTTTTGCTGAGTTTAACTTGTGTCTGCAAGAGACCATGCAGAAGTTAGGCCTGAAAAGAAAGTGAACATGGCTGGGTCCGGTACCATGAAGTTCCTGCTACCTGAAGACGACAAGGAGAAGGCAGTGTGGAAGACAAGGAGGAGCACGCCAAAGGAGCACCCCAAAGAAAGATGTCTTCAAACACGTGGAGAGGAATTCTGACTGGCTGACATTGGTGAGATGATCAGGACTGAGAGACTGAGGATTTTTGGGTAATCTGGGAAAAGACTTTGGACAATGCTGAGAAAGGTTTTGGACAATGCTAACGTAATCAGAGTTTTCCTTTCATGTTTCTTGTGTAGTTATTAGGATAATTAAAAAACTCACTTTGTTAGAAATAAATTAGTCTGCACTGATAGTCTTGCATTGGTTTGGTATTTTGGTTGAGAAGGCTGGGGATGGTGAAAAGAACCCACAAAAGTTTAAACTGTGTTTTTAAGTTTTTTTTTCTGCAGTTTTTGGAGCTGAAAGCAGAGAGCAGCTGGCTGACTTTTGCATATCAATGGTAAAGGTGATCAGTGTAAATGTTAATGAAGAGTGTGTAGCCTGCTTTGTAGAGAAAAGTAGGCAGATAGTTGTATCTAGTATAGAAGATAAGGCAATTGTTAATGTGAATGGCTTTGTAGCCTGCTTCCTATGGAGAGAAGCAGGCCTAGGTGTGGTGACCTCAAGGTAAAATTAAATAGCCTGCTTGTAGCCTGCTTCATAGAGAGAAGCAGGCTTGTATGGTGCTTAAGTCACCAAGGTAAAAAGTCTTCCATATACCCACTTTCAGGAGGATCAAACCAAAGGAGTGCCCCCCCCCAAAAAAAAAAAATAAAGTCTTCAAACACATGGAGAGGAACTTGGGCTAATTTTGGTGAGATGATCAGGACTGAGAAACTGAAAATTTCTGGGCAATCTGGGGAAAGGTCTTTAGACAGTTCTGAAAAAAGGTTTTAGACAATGTTAAAGTAATCGGAGTTTTCCTTGCATGTTTCTTATGTAGTTATTAAAATAATTAGAAAACCACTTTGTTAGTTAAATTAGTCTGTACTAATAGTCTTGCATTGGTTTAGTATTTTACTTAAAAAGGCTAGAAATAGTAAAAAAAAAGATTTTAACCTGTGTTTTTAAGGTTTTCTTTTTAGGTCTAAAAAGAAAAAAAAAGCAGAGAGAAGCTGGTTGCTTATGTTTGCACAGCAATAGTAGGCAAGTACAGTAGTGAAGTGCTCAAAGTTAAGGTAAAGATTAAAGGTAAACAGCCAACTTGTAGCCTGCTTCCTAAAAAGAGAATCAGGTGTAGGTGTGTCTACTTAAGTTAAAGACAATAGTTTATGTAAACTGTTTAGGGCCTGCTTCAAGTAAAGAGAAGCAGGCAAATAGGTATAGCTAGTTAAAGGTAAATGTCAATGTAACTGCTTGTAGCCTGCTTATAAAAAAAAGCCGGTCTGTATATGTTTCAAGGTCAAAAAGTCCTCCTGTTTCAATAGGCTTGTCTAAACAACGAAACAAAGTATTACTTTACAGGTTCTCCAGGGGAGTATACATCCCACTAGGCATGATGTCAAGATCTAGTCAACATAAGTTCCATCTGCAAGGCAAAACTCAGAGACACACAGAACATGTTTTACCAACTACATCCAAAACTTTTTATCCTATCTGAATGGTACACTGTCCCCTGGAGGGATAAGAACAAGTCATTAGCATAAGGATAAACATTATTGTCTTTTTTTTTTAGAATTAAAAATCTCTTTACTCTCTTGAAATTGATATCTCTTTTTTTTCTTTTTTTGGTGCCTTTTCCACTTTAGTATGGTGGATTTAAGGCTTGATTCCAGCAAGCTTGACTGCTATTAAGGTCACCAGGTATAGTTCCCACAGGCTAGTCTACCACTTTAGCTAACTGAGCTGCTGGTGTTTTTGTTTTTCAGGTTTTTAGTAGAATTTAATAATTCAGTTTGAATGAATGTACAGGAACTAAAGAGCAGAACTTTAACAAATGTATTGAAATCGGGTGCAAAAGGGCAGAAGCCTCTAATCAACAAGCCACATTCAAAATGCCGCCTGTGCACCATCCATTCCTAGCAATTGCCAGTCAAATGCAGTTCAACAACAGGGTTTGCTAACAAGGGAATATAACAGGGAAAGCAAAAAAAGTCCTCAACACCACAAGTGGCAATTATCTTACCCCCAGTAACCATTTTAGTTTTAAAAGTTCCAAAGACACATGTCCATGATAGCGTTCTTTTGCCCCTCCAAACCTGAAAGGCAGTCACTTTGCAAAATCCAGTCTTTCTCCAACATCTTCTCTTTGCCTCCTCTCTCTCCAGCATTCTGAGCTGCTCCGCTTCTACAAAGCTCTTCAATTTTTTTTTCAGTTGCTGATGCACAAATCAGCTTTCCAAATTCCTGGCCATCTCCAGGTACCAGTTTACTATGCCACCTTGTTGCAGTGCCAAACTCTTCACACCAGCTACTTTTCTGCTGGCCACCATGGCTTCTTGCCACCACCAGCTCACTCTTCCAGGGTGCTTATCCCTAGCCTGGTCATTGGTGCTACTCTTTACCAGCCTGTCATTTTCATGTCTCTCTTTCCCCAAAGTCTCTCTTTCCTGTCTCTGATCCTTTCCTTTTTAGCTCTCTTTTTTTTTTTTTAGAAAAAAATCAAAGACTCTAAATTTCTCTACACACCCTCTAAGTGATAGATTTCCTCTTTCCCACCTGAGGTTTGCCACAAAGTAAAAGTCCCCTTATCCTGTGTAAGCCATTTAAAAAAAAAACAAAAAACTGTTTTTCTTTTCTTTTCTTTTTTTTTTTTTTTTTTTTTTTTTTTTTTTTTTTTTTTTTTTTTTTTTTTTTTTTTTTTTTTTTTTTTTAGGCACAGCTAATGGTATCAATACCTGAACTTCAATACTGCCCATATTGGGGTTCTGGCTTGAGTCTGAATTTACTCTGCAATGGTTGTCCGTAGATTATTTTACAAGGTCTTAAACTAAACCTGCATTCGGGAGCTAACGTCAGCCTCAATAGAGCAGTAGGCAATTCCTGATTCCAGCATGGGTGTGCTTCTTGATGTGACTAGGCAATAAAGTAGTTTTCCTCTTCTTTTTCTATCATGGAAGCACTTACTACATCCAGAACAAAGCTTCTCGGTGGGTATTGCCCTAATGGGGCTGTGCAGCACTCACAGTAAAATGAGTACTTTGTTATATTAAGATGGGAACACCATTTTAAACCTCTTTTTAATGAATTAATTAATTTTTTTCTTTATCATCCACCCAGAATAAATGGAAGCAGGGCTTTCATTTGGCAATGCTGGGATTGCGGGCAGAAACTCTGTCCTCTTGGTAGCACCTGCCTTTTCTAAACCCATTTTTTTAAAAAAAATTATTAATGGATATCTTTTTAAAACCAAATCTTGATATGCAGCACCATAAAAGTCTAAAGATAAGTTACTAAGTACTAGGGAACAAGGGTCAGCACAGATAGTGCACTCTGGGAGACAGGGGAGACAGGGCAGTAAATCTCAGAAGGGCTAACCAAAACATTTTTTTTTCTGAAGATATGGACAGTAACACTTAGGAAGGGTAGCACAAAAACAGTAAATTTTAAGAGACTAACAAGATCCCAAACCCAAGGCAAAACTAAAGAAACTCTGAGATAAGAGCTGTGAATCCAAACACAACTGCCCTGGGAGTGCAGAATGTGAGAACCAGGAGGGAAAACCAATCACAAAGAGATTTTAGAACAGTAAAAATATTTTAATGTCCCTAAACACATTTTCAAATGGCTACTTTACCCTCCCTGGCACAGTGCCTGCCTTTTGTTTTGTTGTTTACTTATTTAAAGAGTCTGCAAACTTTTCGAAGTTTTACAATATAAAATTAATTGTAAAGCAATGAGATAGATTGGAGTGACATTAAGAGGTCATTTCCTCAGACCCCAGTACATATATAAGCCAAATAATATCACAGTACTGTAGCAATGTGTTTCTGGGGTCGTAAACACAACATAAACCAGTTTGCAAGAATACATCCCAAGAGTCTGATACCAGGAATGGGGGCTATATCACCCCCCATTTTAATCAGAGCCCTAAAACAAACCAAACAAGAACAAAAAACCCAGACAGTGCTCTGAGACAAACCAGATCAAAGCAAGGTTTCTTAAATCAGCGGTCACATTTTGCCAAACCTGAAAGCCAAAACTGAAGTAAACAGCAAGAATCCCTAAACCAGAGGCCAAAAGATCGAAAACCTGGGGAGCAGAACAAAAGTATAATGATGAAATTTGATGGGTGAGAGCAACAGGAGGTGCTGGAATCAGGTATGGATGAGTCCCCAGGTGAAATCCCCTGGCAGCTACTAGGGAGTCATCCTGACCAGAGCCCAAGCCCCTGCCCTGCCTCACCAAAGACCAATTAAAACAGAGGCAGGAACTGAATAACGTGCACTTTTATCATACAGATGGCAACCTGGAAGGCATAGGGTTAACAGTTTAAGGAAACCACCTTAACCTTATTTTCCAGATGGCTTTTTTTCCTGGAACAACTTAGAATGACCAGAAATACAGTTAAACGGAGCATCCAGAAGTGATAATTTCTGTCCCGTGTTGCTGTTATTAAAAATCAAACACAAAACAACAAAGAACAAAACCTAAAACAGAATAAATACAGCAAATAAGACAGTCAAAACAAAAACAGAAGTAGGAAACAATCTAAATTTAACATTTTGTATCGGGACACCCCCATACATCCAAGGGCTGCCACAGACTTCTCTGAGCACCCTGCCCTCTGGGAATCACAGCTGCCTCCAGTGTTCCCAGAAGAGGGCTCAGCAAAAAAAAGGATGTTTTAACAAAACCTAAAATGCAGTCTGCAACTTACTCACCCAGAACCTAAAATCAGGTGCTTTCATGTGCGGGGACCCTTTTTCAGATCACCTCGAAGTTTTGGTGAGTTCTTCGTACCAGAGGGAGGGAGAGGGAAAAGAAAGTTCCAAGATCAGAGATTCCAGGAAAGGGGACAGTGAGTGAGATGGGCAACACTCTGATGTTCACTGGGCCTTACCCCCAAAAGAGTATTAAAAATTCCTTAGCATGGGAGACCCAGTACAAATCCCTGGGATGGTTTTGTCTCTCAGAGACGAATCTCCATAAGCCTTTACGGAATTTAAGGAATCGAGGGTTAGAACCCACTCAGACCCCCATAGCTGAAGCCTTGGGGCCAAAACAGTTACTGTCATAGGCGTGCGTGCACACACACGCACACACACACACAC
>PVHY01033240.1:0-11283 GCA_004024945.1 Uropsilus gracilis
CCCCCCCCCCCCCCCCCGCCCCAGCAACTCTCCCGCGACCAGGTCCCTAGCAGCTGCCAGACTTCTAGAACTGGTTTTGCGTGCCCCAACTGTTTTCACCCCAAGACGTACCGGAACGCCGTAACCCTAACACTCGGCCTCACCTGGTTAAAGTCAGGTAAGCGTCGGTCTGCTCTCCATGGGAGGCGGAAGGGTCTTCTAAAGTCTCTAACAGTGGTGCGAGGGGGCTCTGACCCGGGGCCGTCATGTCGGCCACCCTGAGGCACAGGACCGGAAAAGAAGAAAACCTAGTGACCGGAGGAAACAGCCCCGCCGGCGGCCAAGCGCGAGTCAGGGCCCCCGACCCACGCGCCCACTCCCCTGGCCCCCACCCCCGGCTTCTCAGCGCCACCGCGTCCACACACTAGTCCGCCGCACACAGACCCAAGAGCCTAACCTCCTGCGCCCTGCAACGCGCATCAGGGCCCACACCGCGCCCCAGCCCAGGCCCGCTCCCGCCACCACTTTCCCGGGCAGCTTTCAACAGGGGGAGGAGACCGCCTGGGGGCGGGGGAAGGCTGGGGCGCCGGGCATCTCGCCGCGAGGGGGCGGAGGTTGCGCCGGTTGCGGCAGACTCAGCGTCCCCCGTGACCTATCACTGTGACCCCGATATTCACCCTACCTGCGGAAATCCCGACCGCGTCTTTTCCGCCTCTGCCCGCAACACCTGGACACGGCCAGAGCGCGACTTTGCCTGATCGGACTGTTTACTCACACGCGCGGCCCTCTCCCTCCAGGACCAAGATGGCGGCGGGGGCGGGGCGCAGTAGCGCGCGGGAGAGGAGCAGGCCTGGCGGGAGAGGCTTGAGCCAATCCAACAGGCAGCGGCGCGCAGAAGTCATCGATAGGCTCACTGGTCTGCAGCCCGGTGGCGCCCTTCGGGGTCACCTTGCTGGGACGGGTGTTTTGGCCTAAGTTAAACCCACGAGAGACTTGAAGTTAAAAATGTGGGAGAATCACCAGAGTACACCAAACTAAATGCATACTGAATTTTCAAACTCCAAGTCATGCGTGAGGAAGTATTAGCAAATCATTTAGCATCAGGAGCTAGCATATAATATTAGTATTAGTATAATTAATATAATATTTAAGACTAAATAAGACTAAATAAATCCAGACCTTGGTCTGGATTCCAACTTCAGTCCTGTGTGACACTAGCTAACCAGCCTTTCTAAGCCTCAGTTCCCCTGCTGTAAAATAGACATGATAATAGTAATTAAAAAGACCAAAGGTTCTCAAGTTTTAGTTGTGCATAATAGCCTGAGGCTGTTCATGATTTAACTGTAGATTTCTGGACCCGCCTTTAAACATTGTGATTCAGTAGATTTAGGATATGCATTCTTCTCTTTGCCTTCAGGTATAGAAGGGTGGGACTCAGCTAGAACTTCACACTTTAGAAACTATGGTAAACCTTTAATGAAGGTTAGTTCTTACTATTAATGGTTCTCCCTTTTCATTGGCCTCTGAACACTCCACACAGCACACAGAATCATATCAACTTTAAAACAGGCATTTAAGGGCCCAGTAGCAGCTGGTGCTTCCATCTTGGCCCAGTAACACTTGCTACAACCAGGATGTCTCTTGAGCTGCCACTTATCAATCTCACAGTGGCATTTTGCTCTTCTCTGTGTCATGTATACCTAGCAAAGTGTTTACCTAACTCAGTACATCACATGTTTCTAAAATGAAAAAAAAAATGAAGCTAGGATACCTACTAGGTTTCATGTGCCAACCTAAGAAATTAAGGACTTAAAAAATTGTTAATTTAAAGAAGCTATGGAAGTGATGACAGAGAAATGTTTTCAGTGGATCTTGATAACAAATTCTTTAAACTTCAGAGGATAATTTGAGTGGTAACATTGTCATACTAAAGCTTCTAGGCCTGGCAAGGTGGCTCGTGCCTGTAAAGCCTGTAAACTTCAGCCTATGAAGTGGCCGGGGCTAGGGATCGTGGTTCGAGTCCCGCCTGGGGCCGTAGCGAGACCTAGTTCCAAAAAAATAGCTGGCGTGGTGGTGCGTGCCTGTAATCCCAGCTACCTGGGAAGCTGAGGTTGGGGATTGCTTGAGTCTGTGGTACCCCGAGCAACGAGAGCCAGCGGTTTCATGGGCAAAAACAGCAAGAACTAGTCTCAAAAATTAATAAATAAATTAATTTAATTAAATTAAGCTTCTATTCCTTGCCCAGCAGGCAGGTTTAGGAGATTTAAATGGATAAAGGGAGTGAATAGGATCCTATTCAGGGCCACTACCCTGAAGATTGCGTTAAGGTGATGACCTGGGATTATAAATAGTGCCTCAGGACCCTCATTCTGGGCAACAGACCTCTTCTGTCTTGCCCATTGCTCCCCTTCTGGTGTATTTCAGATAAATCCCCCTGGTCTGCTCTCCACCCTCTGTCAGTTGAATTCTTTCACCCCTGTACCTCCAGGCTATACCCTATTGTGTTCCTCGATATTTGCTTCTCATTTTCTGAGTTTTGACAAGACAGATAATGTTTTCTGTGTTTAACACAGAAACAGAATTTTTTTTAAATAACAGTATAGATACTGAAGAGGGTTAAGAAGTTATTAGATAATGAAACACAGTGACAAATTTGCAACATTTCGATTTCGGGGTGTACTGGAACTGTTACATTGGAAAATGGATCTTGAAGCAGTATTATTACTTACTGTGTTTATGAGAATAGTGGAAAAAAATTGAGCTTGTCTTAAGATAAACACCTCCAATCCTTATGTGTCAATTGCTTCATCTATCCACTTCTTGCTATCATATTACTTTATCTTTTAATTTTCTTTCCCCTTTGGAATGTAAATTTGAGTTTAAGGATTTTGTTTTATTCTTCTTAATTTCTCACTTATAAAGAGGTTGATGTGGTCAAGTTGCTTGTATCTATTTCAAATAGGCCTGATCTTTAAATGTTACATACTTTTATGTTAAATAATATTATTGTTGCCCTTATGCCTGAATGCTCGGTGTTTTCTATCAATTTCAAATCACTTATGTCAGTTATGATTGGTCTACTGCTTACCCTTCAACTCCAGCCTTACTTTCATTTTATTCGAGTTTGAACTGGATCTGTCAGAATCGTTTATTTTTTTGTCTTTGAAGTTCTGTTGTTTTCGTGTTTGGAACATTAATTCCTTGTCAAATATAGTAAGTCAGAGTCAACTATACTCTTACCTTTTAATGAAAATCTTCCCTCTTCTATTCTCCCACTATGGAATTTATTTATGTATTTTCTTAATTTATTATTTTATATTTTGTGGGTAAAATTTCTTTCTTTTTTTTTTTTTTTTGTTTACATCATTATCTACCCCGGGTTCTCCCAGCACCTTCCATCTTATCACCCCATTGTGGAATTTAAATACTGACATTATGTTTTAAATACCTTCTCAACACAGGTAACATGAATATCTCATTAATTTACAACTGTTTGGGTAGTAAACTATATGATTACAGTGGCAGAATAGCCTTAGAGGAATTAGTCCTGGCCACAGTTTCAGTAAGTACCCCTCCACGTTCTTTGGTATTTTCTTAATCTGATATACAATACTGAGAAATTAGAAAATCTCTTAGTGAATTTTCTTAGTAAATTTAAAATTTTCTCCTTTATGGGAATTCTGGAGCTATTTCCTTGGATCTGCTCCCAGTAGGCCATAATATTATAGTACTTGGCATTAAAATACAAACTAAATTTTGAATTTGTCCATATATTAATTCATCTAACCCTTCTGCAATTAACTCAACTAATTCATAATTTTTGTTTCTTTCCAAACCCTATATCCCTTTTTCTCCTTAGATCATCTCTTTTTGATGGATAGAAGGATGAAAATCCTTGCACCATCAATCCAGTGTCTCTTTCTTTTTCTTTTCTTTTTTAGGCTAGGTCTTACTATTTTGCTCAGGGAAACACAAACTCATGTTGCCCAGGGTACCACGGACTCAAGGGATCCCAGCCTCAGCTTCCCAGGTAGCTGGGATTACAGGTGTGTGCCACCACACCCAGATCGCTCTGTTTTGCCTGGAGTGGGTCTTGAACCCAGGGACTCAAGCAATTCATAGTCTCAGCCTCCCGTCCTAGGCTGAGATTAAAGACGTGCCCCACCGGGCCCGGCCAGTGTCCCTTTCTAATTTCTCTATTCTTATCTTAAACCACATATCACTCAGCAAATTTCAAACCTATAATGTATCTATGAACGAGTCTCCTATTTGAACCTGATAGTGCTACTGATTCAGTCTACCTAATAATTGTTAAATCACTCTAATATCTACCTAGGACTTCAATTTATAGCCCGAGTTATCATTTTGTTATTGGGGGAGTGGGGAATAGTAAAATTCTTTTGTCAGCTTTTCCTAAACTGGAGAAAACCCTTTACCTTTTTAATCTGATACAAAAAGGGTAAGAGCTTTAACCAACCCTTAAGATTCCACACACAAATTACCTTGTCATTCAAAAACCTGCTGCTTGCTCCAGGCCCATTCCATCCGAAACTAAAGAAGAAAAAAACAAAAAAACTTTCGTTCTTTAAACCTGTCTCTTGCCTGCCCCCTTCAGGGTTCTCTACCTGCAGCCTTACTACGTAATTCCAAAGCCAGACCAAACTCTTAAAAGTCATCAAACTTGCTTACTAAGCAAGCAAGTAAGAAAGTGATTACCTAAATATGTTCTACAAGATAAGCATGTGAAAATCCTGGTTACCCCATTACATGTGCTACAAAACAAACATGTAAAACCCAGTTACCCCACCACATGTCCAAAATTGTCCTTTTAATTCTTGGTCACCTCTTCACAAGCACGTGTTCCAAAACAGCATTTTTCTTTTCCTCCTTTGGTATTTGTTCTGGCTTCCTCCAAACATGTGGTTCTAGATGGGATGTTCTTTTCTTTCGGTATCTTCTCAACTTGAGGCAGTAGAAAAAATCCAATATACAGGAATCAATACCATGTCCATTTTCTTAGGTCTCACTCACAGCCTCTCCAAAAACATCTGAATCAAACTAGATAAGACAAACTCTAACACCAAGTTAAATCTCCAAACTCTTTAGACTCTTTCTGCATACACCATCAGCTTATGCATACTAAGGCTGAGTTTACCAGCCCAGGTCAAAGGTCACAGGCTACCTTGGCCATCAAGGCCAGGTCCTATCTTCCTCCTGTTGAGGGTGAAATTGGGGTGCATCTGCATTAGAATGGCAGCCATTGTGTTTTCTGGTGGGTGGAGACTTGCAGAAGGGAAGTTAAGCCTTCTCCAGAGAAAAGAGGATTAAAGGATTAGGGAGAGGATGGAGGAAAAATACATGGAAAGGAGAAAGAAGAAACAGAATGGAGAAGGAGGATGCAGAGAGCAGAGGAGCAGGGAGGCTGGAAGGCTAGAAGCCTCAGGGCTCCCTCAGCCATGTGCAGCAGCAGCATCCTTCCCTGGGGGCCTATAAGCCCTGGGCCTATAAGCCCAGGGAAGAATGTTGGAGAAACTTGTAACTTGTATAGGCTGACTTGGAAATTTCATATTTGAGAACTTGGTTTAACTTTGAAACTGAGAAGCTTAGAAATTGGAGATGTGGAGAGGCTTGCTGTGCTGCTGCTTTCACATCTGAAGTGCTTGCTGTTGCTGAATCAAATAAATCTTGCTGTTTTTTCTGGCCACCTTGGAGTTGATGCTGAAAAAATGCCAGAGCTGTGGCTTTTGGAAAAGAATTGACAATGCCATCCTGGTTTTCCTTGTTGAATTTGAATCTCCTGCTTTCAGAGAGGGATTGATGATCTTGCGATGATGCCATCTTGGCTTTTTCTGGCTGGGTGTGTGTGGAGTTATAGAATAATACCTACAATCTCTCTCTCTCTCCATCCATCCATCCATCCATCCATCCATCCATCCATCCATCCATCCATCCATCCATCCATCCATCCATCCATCCATCCATATTTATTTACTTTTGATATCATACAACATTAATCATCTTTATATGGTTGTTTGTCCCCTTGGGGATGTCCCCCTCCCCCTAACTCTTCACTTTGGTCTCTAAGTCTCCTTTCTCATTTTTGTTCACTCGCTCATGTTTAATCCTTTAGGCTCTTTTTTCTCTGGAGCAATGTCCTTTCCCTGGGTGAAAATCTGTGTTCCTAGGGCATGGTAGATGGTACTGCTCAGATTTCCATTCTTAACTTGTGTTGGGCAGCCAGTCCAAGCTCATTTGGAGTGCATCAGTGCCTGTTCCTCCTTGCAGGATGTCTCCTTCATTCTGTTCTCAGTCCCTTTTTGGTGTTTTTCTTTTTCTTTTTTTCTTTCTTTTTTTTTGAGACTAGGTCTCGCTATTTTTGCCCGTGGAACCACAGGCTCTCATTGCCCAGGGTACCATGGACTCAAGCAGTCCCCAGCCTCAGCTTCCCAAGTAGCTGGGATTACAGGCGTACGCCACCACGCCCAGCTATTTTTTGGAGCTAGGTCTCGTTACAGGCCCCAAGAGGGACTCGAACCATGATCCCTAGCCCCAGCCACTTCATAGGCTGAAGCTTACAGGCATGAGCCACCGTGCCCGGCCTCTTTTTCTTTTCTCACCTTGTAGTATTGGTCTCTGACTTAGAGAGCCTTATTCTTCTTCTTCACCAGTTGAGGAGTTCCTTGGAGGAGATAGATATCAGCTGATATTTGGTCTGGTTGGTCTCCTTGGTCATGGTTTTGTGCTTAGCTGTTGTTTGATTAGCATATTTCTGTGTCCATCTCCCACTGTCCAGAGGAGGATGTGCACCTTGTTTTTGCTGGGGACTTCTCTGAACCCAAATTCTGACTCCTAGACCCCAGAAATTGTGACTGGAATGTTGGAGTAATCCTGATAGGTTGTCTTTATATTTAGTCTCACAGGCCTGTGTTCAGTGGTTCTCTCCAATTTCTTTTTGGGTCCTACCCAGGAAAAGTATTTGTCCAGGTCTTTTATTTATATCTCTCACCTCATCTGTTTCTTCTGTTTGATTATTTATGATTTTCTTGTTCCTGATGAAGATTGACTAGCATGGGAGTAGACCAGTGGTGGTTAGTGCTGCCCCCTTCCCCTCATTCCCCAGCAGAGCTTCCACCACCTCCAGATGGACAAGAAGAACTCCATGGGGTGCTGCACCCCAACCCCCATCTCCTCCAACCTGGGGGCAGATGCCCTGGCCCACCAAGGTCCCTGATGCAAAAGACTCAGAGGGCTGGGGAAAAGTAGATGTGGCCTCAGGGCTAAAAACCCAGGTGACCATGATGGGCAGGGCTCCCACCTACTGTGCAGACCAGAAGCCCTCTGTAAGGTGCCCACACCCCAGCCCCCAACCTTACAATATATTTAATACAAAACTTTTTTTCCACTAAAGAGAAATAGACATTCTTAGAGAAATGTTAATACTAGCATTGGAACTAAGAAAATACAAGGGAAAGCCTAAAACATCTTTTTGTGCCAGAAAGTAAAAAAGTACTTTAAAAATAGTGGAACATGTTACAAAGAATAAGGGACAAACCTGAAGGGCTCCTATTGACTAAGCTTGGAGCAATGGATTATATACCATTAAGTAAAAAGAGAATTCATGTATCCCCTACTAATACTAAAGGTTTGAATGAATAATGGAATAGAAGTAGGAAATAGACATTTTGTGATCAGGATAGTAATAATAGATTTAGACAATCATCATTAGTGTATGCAAAAACCATTGAAAAAAATCTTAAATAAGAGGGGATAAATAATAACTTTACTAGTTATGAATACTACCAAAACTGGTGTAGCTGATAACACTGAGATTCCCTGATGTGATTAACTGGGAAAACAACACTACATTTATGGTATGCCTCCCCAAAATTTATAACCTGATTCTATCTTTGGGAAAAAAAAGAAAAATCCCTGTTAAAGGATGGTCTATCAAAACAAAACAGAATTTAAAAAACAAAAAGGCAAATGAAAAACTGACCTATATGTACCTGTCAAATGACAATATCATGAGAAATTAAAGACACAGGAACTGGGAGAATTGACAATTAGATTACAATTACAATATATGATTAAAGATAAATACACTTTGGAAATAATTTTACTTTAAAGGAGTACGGAAATTTGAATAAGAATGAGGTGTCTACATTTGATAGTAGTAATGTGGTTAACACATGAAAACTAGGGTAGGAAATTATTTCATACTTGGAATAAGATTAGTCAATCTAGTCATAGAACCAAGGCACAGCCAGAACAAGTTAAAAGATGCTCAGTTGATAAATGCAACTAACCTCAATGAACCTGCTTTTGCAAGCCACCTTCCTTAGTGCACTTATAATTTTCTACTAGGGTATATAACCAAGTAAAATTTGGTATTAGGCTTAGAATTTTGTTCTAATTAGACCCTTTCATTGAAATAGCACCATTTGATAATTACATCAAGGTACTGATAAGGTCATTGTTAGACCATTTACTCTGGCCATCTGCCATTTATAAATGCTTGCCACTAATCTGCTTATTCTCTTACTGCTTGCTTTATTTTTTGTTTTGATTGCAGAAAATAAAAGCAATAGTGAGCTCATTATATGTTAACAAAAATTATATTTTAGTGACAAGATTTTATGAAAAAAAATTAAAACAGCATTGTGTTTTGCTTTTTTGAAACACAGCTGAGTTCTCAGAATGGCTTCTACCTTTAATTTATTCTTAATTGTAGGCTATATATTTTCTTTGAAAAATAAGAAGGAAACCTAGCCTGACATAGGTATTTAGTTGGAGAGTGAGTCATATTTTATAGTTCTTTCAGATAATTGTGGAAATTTTTCTTTGCCATAGCCCTTCAGCTTAACATTGGTTTCTTAAAGATTAGTTACAATGGGAATCTAAAATCATCAATGAATTTTTCATACTTTATTATATTGTTATAGCTTGAATTCTGAACGGGTCATTTACTCATGCTTGATTTTCTATCACTACACATTGGAAATATTGAAAAAATAGTGTCATTAAATTAACTGGCTTTTTCACATAGTCACATATTTCATTATACCTTGCTAAATATCACATTTGTTAATATCACTACCAATTTCATCAGAGGTCTTTCTATTGATGTTCATTCACTTAGTAGTAGGATTTCTGGGTTATAAGGTATGATAGCATTTTTCTTTATATAATAAGCTGAGATAACTTGTTTTCCTACATGATGTTCCCAGTTACAATTCCACAAGCAACTTTGTAAGATTTCATTGATCCACATTTTTTTCTATATTTGATAGTTTTTTCACATGTGATACTTTAAATTTGAATCAGTACATTCAAGTAAAATAGTTTTTCACAATGATGGTCTTAATCTGCTTTTTTCAGATAGCAAAGAGACCTCAACATACACAAAATATAGCCAGGTTTCGTGGCGTAAGCCTGTAATCCCAGCTGCCTGGGAGGCTGAGGCTGGGGATCACTTTGATGTTAGAAGCCTACCCTCCTCCCTTCTGCCATGAACAGTTGATACATGCTTTTGATAAAGAACTAGTTACTCTCCTGTTACTATAGACTTGCAGATTTTACAGACAGCTGGGTAGTACTTTGATTAACATACCTGCCTGACAGGACTTCCCCTGTCCCCAAGAGTTCTCTTCGGGAAAAGGAAAGTTATATAAAAGGGGTAGGAACAATGAAGGGGATTCAGCCATTTTGGAAGGAAAGATAGAGGCCAGACTATAAGGTCATGAAGGACTTCAGGCCCAGGCTTTGCCCTGGCCTGGTAACATGGCTCTTAGTAGCATAAGCTGAATGTGCCTGCTGGAAGCTAAACAGGTGGGAGATTTGAACTCTGTGCTGGAGTTTGTCTTGCTAAGCTTGACTTGGATGTTTCTGGAGAAGCTGTGTGAGCCAGGCCTGAGAAGAAAATGAACTTTGCTGGTTCCTGTTCTATGGAGTTTCTTTCTACTACCTGGAAGAGGTCAAGATGAAGACAGTATTATGCTCTCAACTGACTGCTTGGAAGAGTTGGAGCCTGCCAAAGAAAGATGACTGCTCTTGGAGCATGTGTAAATGAACTCTGAAGGATTGGACAAGTAGTGAGGTTAATAGGACTGAAGAACTGAGGGTTTTGGACAATCTGGGGAAAGTACTTTGAACAATGTTGAGAAAGGTTTTGGACAATGTTGGAGTAGTCAGAGTTTTTCTGTTTCTATAGTAAATAGGAATTCACTTTGTTTAGTAATAAATTAGTCTGCACTCTAAGAGCCTTGTTCTGACTTGGAATTTTAGTGAAAATGCTGTGAATGGTGCAAAGAACCCACAATTTTAAATGTCTTTAGGCTGCAGGAGCTGCAAAGGGTAAATTGAGGCAATAGTAAGGTTTAAACTGCAGTTTTTGAGTTTCTTTTCCTGCAGTCTCTGGGGCAGGGATGTGAGAAGCTGGGCCTAGTTCCTGCATAACAAAGGTGACTGATCTGTGAAGGAATTCACCTTCAGGAGGTTAGGATTTGAATCTGCCTAGGAGAAGCAGGCAAGGGATTTGAGTTTTAAGTTAGAAAAGCCTCCTTCACCTGATACCAACTTTAGCCCGCAGGTTGGAGACAACCCTGGCTTAGCGAGACATAGTCTCAAAAAAAAAAGTAGTATAAAAGCCATCAGGAAGCTTTTAAATAATACTCTGGATTAAATTTAGTATCTGAAATAAAAGAAGCCCTCTCTTATAACTTTATAAGTGGATTCAAACCTGAACTATGGAGTATAATTAAAACTGTAAAATAGCTAGTTTAGAAAGTATCTAATATGTGGCTCAGCATTTCCAGGTAACTTTTTTTTCCAGGTGACTTTAAAATTAAACAAAGTAAAGGCCGGGCATGGTGGTGCATGTCTGTAAGTGGCAGCCTAGGAAGCCACTGCTGGGACCAGGGATCGTGGTTCAAATCCCGCTGGGGGCATGTAGCAAGACCTAGTCCCAAAAAAATAGCTGGGCGTGGTGGCACACACCTCTAATCCCAGCTACCTGGGAAGCTGAGGCTGGGAATTGCCTGAGTCTGTGGTACCCTGGGCAATGTGAGCCTGCAGTTCCACGGGCAAAAACAGCAAGACCTAGTCTAAAAAAAAAAAAAAATTAAACAAAGTAGAAACCATTACATACTACATACTTTGACTCTATAAGTGAAATATCTTAAAGTGTCTCTGTGGTCTAAATGTAGAATTTAATGGCCAGGTGTGGTGGCACATGCTTGTAATCCTAGTAACCTGGGAGGCTGAGGCTGGGGAACACTTGAGTCTGCAAGTTTGAGACAACCCTGG
>PVHY01033241.1:0-11233 GCA_004024945.1 Uropsilus gracilis
CAGCCTGGGGCTGAGACCCCAAGGTGTGCCCAGCCCCCTCCAGCGCCTTCCCTGGAGGCGCCTGCTGCCGCCCGCCCTGGCTCCACATTCCTCCTGGGCTCTGCCCATGCCAGCACCTGTCTCCCGGGGATGGTGGCCCAGAGAAAGGAATGTGTGGCCCTGGCTCCGCCCCAGGCCTGAGCAGCTAAAGGGGGCTGGGTGGGTGGACTGGAGCCTCCCTCTGAGCCGGGGCTTCCGGGCAGGCCTAGAGCTTCTGAATCAGCTCCACTTGGCTCCTTGCTCCTGCTGCTCACCCTAAAAGCCCAGTGAAAGGCTTGGCCCTAATTGCTGGAGCCCCTGGGCCAGGCTCGCCAGCTGGGCACCCTGCATCCGCCCAGCCCTCGGGCTCCGGCCCACTCGGTGGTGGTTTCCTAGGAGAGGCCAGAGCCTGGAGACAGTTGGCTGCCCACCCCCCTCCAGCCCGTAGCCTGTCGCACACCCAGGGGAGGACCGGGAAGCAGTTCTAGGCCCCCACGGGCACCGTCCTGGGGGGGTCACATTCCTGGTTCTTGGAAGGTCCATTCTCATGGTCCCACCTCTTCGTCCGGTCCTCCGGGCTGCGGCCTGTAAGGCGCCTGGGCCTGCCCCGGCCTGTCTTGTCAGTACAGTCTAGCTCAGGCTGCATTTCCACATCCCAGAACAGTTCTGACGTCGGTCCAGCCTGGCACCATCTCTAACCCGTGGCCGGCTCGGTGAGGTCATTGGCAGGGCCTCGTGCAAAATGAAATTGCCAACTCCAAGCCAGCGGCAGTGGCATGCGACTTTAATCCCAAGCCTAGGATGAGAGGCTGAGACTGGGAATCGCTTGAGTCCATAGGTTCAAGACCTGCCTGAGGCAACATAGTGAGATCTAGTCTCAAAAAATAGCTGGGCGTGGTGGCACATGCCTGTAATCCCAGCTACCTGGGAGGCTGAGGCTGGGGATTGCTTGAGTCCAGGGTACCCCAGGCAACAAGAGTCTGTGGTTCCCCGGGCAACATAGGGAGACCTAGCCTCCAAAAGAAGGGAAGGGAAGGGAAGGGAGGGGAGGGGAGAAAAGGGGTGGGGAAGAGAGAGGAGGGGAGGGGGAAGTGCTGACCCCTTGTCAGAAAGTTCCAGAATTCCAAGATGGCGGCCATGGTCTTGCAGCCCAGACCAGCCATGTGGACCCCGCATCCCTGGACCTGCTGCTTCCCCTGGGGTGAAGAGGCAGGGGCTCCCCTTCTCCATCCTCAGGGGTAAGACTTGGGGAGGCAGAATAGTGAGCAAGCACAGAAAATCCCCGCGAACTGGCCAGCTTTGTCTGGATCTTCCTAGATGGAGAACGGAGGGGCGGGATCTGGAGCACAGCCCCATGCTGGGGTCAGCTTGTCTGATCCTGCCTGCCCTGGCTGCCTCCATCTTCTTGCGTGCTGAGCAGCCTGGTCTTCAAAGCCAGAGCACGCCTCGGCTAGACCCTGACCCACTGCAGGACTTTGGATCCCGATTATCCCATCTGTAGAAGTACATATCTGCAGCAGTACATATCTCTCAGAAAATGTCGACCCTTCTCTATCCAGTTTCCGCCTTCCCTACTGACTGGCTGGCTCTGAGGGAAATCAGGAAAATCCTTCCGCAACACTGGGGTAGATTCAGCTCCAGTCTGCAATGGAGGATCTAACACATAGTAGGTGTTCAGTAAACGTGATTCCTATTAGCATTGTCTCTGGCACCAACTTGCGGGTGTCCTAGTGCCTTGAGTGGCTGGGAGTAAGCACTGGCAATGGAGTTGGCTAGAGACCATAAGGAATTTTCTAGAAATGCAGAGTCTCAGGTTCTGCCCCTAGCTGATGAATGAGAATCTACCTTTCCAGATCCCCAGGTGATGATAGATAGGTGAGTTTAGGGTACACTCAAGTCCATTTACTGATGAGAGCAGAAAGACCCTCCTAATATGTGCTGTCTAAGTTGGGCGTGGTAGCACGTACCTGTGGTCCAAGTACTAGGAGGCAAGAGATCTGGGATTGCTTGAGTGTGCGAGTTCAAGACTACCCTGGGCAACATAGCGAGACCTGGTCTTGAAAAAACAGCCAGGTGTGGTGGCACGTGTCTGTAACCCCAGCTACCTGGGAGGCTGAGGCTGGGGGTTGCTTGAGTCCATGGAATCCCAGATCTGATCCGGGCTCAGGACTATCCAGGCAACATAGCAAGACCAGAGATAGAATAGATGGATGGATGGATGGATGGATGGATGGATGGATGGATGGATGGATGGATGGATGGATGGATGGATGGATGGATGGATGGATGGATGGATGGATGGATAGATGGATAGATAGATGGATAGATTAGATAGATAGGCTGCCTGTCTGAGCTAGTCTTTTAAACCCCAATTTTCTTCTGCTCTGAAGGGCAGCCTTTTCCCTGCCTCTGCCCCTGGGAGACTGGAAGGAATGATCACCCAAGCCCCAACCCCCTTCCCCTGGAAGAGCTACCCAGAGGCCCTGCTCTGACTCCCATGCAGAAAGGAGAGTGTGGAAAGGAATGCCTCCCTAAATAAATAAAACAAAACATCTCCAGGGGAAGAGCCCGGCATGGGGACTGGTCATTCACTTGAGGGCAGTTCCCCATGTGGACGATCCAGTAAATCTGAGCAGCCCAGTGGACCCTCGTGACCAGCAGCCCAGTGGACCCTCGTGAAGAACAGCCCCACTTACTTTCTGTAATGCTCCTGTCCAGGGGAAATCACAGAAGGAGCAAAGACTCTGGAGTTGACTCAGGGAATCAACCTAAATGGAACCTGGAGACCCGTGAGGCATGAGGGGAACCTAGTCTCCTTTCTCCGATGTGTTGCTGGCTTTCCGGCAACCCAGGGAGTAAAGGCTTTTTGTCCCCATAGGTGCCCTCTCTGTTCAACTGAGGGGAAAATACTGACAGCCTCTGGCTGAGCTGGAATGAGACTGCAAACGGGAACGTGGAAATTTGTTGCACTGCATGCCCATGAGGGACAGGATGTGGGCAGTGTGTGTGGGGGGGAAGCTCCAGGGGACACATGGTTGATTTCCAGCCCCTTCTTCTTGCTCCTTGACTGTGACACACAGAACAGAGGTACTGAGACGGGGACATGAAATCCTATGTCCCTTTTCTCTTTTTCTTTCATTTTTGGGAGTTTGATTCTGATCTATCCTGACATCCTCTTGTTTTCTTTGTCCTTTCCTACCCTGGGTTCACGCACCCTTTGGCATCTGTACATTTATATCTTTCACCAGATTTGGGGAACTTTCAACCATCATCTCTTCAGATCTTTTCCTAGCCACATTCTCTATCCTCTCCTAACAAATACCCAGTTAGATGTGTTGAGACTTCTCCCCCTCCCACCCCCCCAGTCCCTGAGGTTCTGTTTACTTTTCCTATCTTTTTTCTCTCTGTGCTTCAGATTGAATAATTTCTCAGGATATATTTTCAAAGTCACTATTTTCTCTATTATCTCCACTCAGCTGTTAAATCCTTCCAGTGAATTTTAAAATGTCATATTATTTTTCAGTTCTGAAATTCTCATGTGGTTTTAGATGATATATGTGTTTTCTAAAGACTTACTAAAAACTAAAGACTTTAGATCACTAAAGACTTACTATCTTTGCATTCATAATGAACATGTTGTCGTTTATCTCCTTGTTTGTAATAATGGCTATTTTATAATCAATGCTAGCTAATTGCAACATTGTCCTTCCAGCATAAATTTCTGTTCATTGTCTTTTATCTTAAGAACAGGTCACATTTTCCTGGTTCTTATATTCGTTTTTGTTTCTTCAAAGAGTGTTGGCTTTCTTTTTGTTTTAGTGGGAATTGACTTAGCTGATTCAAACTGCAAAGCCTCTCTTAGGGTATAGTTAGACTTCAGTTCAGTTCTTTTATCCTCAGTTGGGTTTCTTGCAGCCTGCCCTGCACACATGTAGTCAAAAGTCATCCTGAAACTTGAACAGAGTATATACACAGGTTCTGGGGCACCCCTCTTTGATTCTATCCTTTTTGTTAGAGTCCAGTCCTCACTTCCCAGTGTCTGTAACTGCCCCACATTTTCTAGTTCTTACCAAAAAGATTGTGTTTTCTATTGGAATTTTTTTAATTGAGGGGAAGTCCAGTTAACATAAAATGGACCATTTTAAAGTAAATAGTTCAGTGGCACTTAGTACCACAGTGTTGTGCAACTACTGCCTCTGTCTGGTTTCAAAACATTTTTATCACTCCACAAGGAACCTCCTATCCATTAAGGAGTTGCTTTCCATATCCCCTTCCTGGCAGTCACCAGGCTGACTGTGTGAATTTAACCCTTCTGAACATTTAAAAAAACCAGAATCATGTACTCTGTAGCCTTCTGTACCTGACTTCTTTCACTGAGCTTGTTTTTGAGGTTTATCCACGTTGTAACACACGTCAATGCCTTGGCTTTTTAATGCCTACGTAATATTCCATTGTCTGTGTATACCGCAATTTATTTACCCTTCATTTGTTGACTTTATAACCCCTCCATTTCCCACTTTATGGCTCCTATGAACAGTACTGTTGTGGACTTTTTTATATATGTGTTTGTTTGGGTGCCTGTTCTCAATTCTTCTGGGTCTATATCTAGCAGTAGAATTGTTGGGTCCGATGGCAATTCTTTGTTTAATCTTAGAAGGAACTAGCAAATGTTCTTTTCACAGGAACTGAACCCTTCAATACTTGCATCTGCAATGTACAAAGGTTTCAGTTTCTTCATTCTCACCAACCATTGCTTCCTATTTGTTTAATTATTTCCATTTGTTTCAGGAATCTGTTTAATCACAGCTATCTTCGTGTGATAACACCTTGTTGTGGTTTTGATTTGTATTTTCCTGATGGCGAGTGATGCTCAGCATTCTTTCCTGTGCTTCTTGGAGGGAAATGCCTCTTTCAGTCTTTCATTCATTCTTCAGTCATGTTGTCTGTCTTTTTTGTGGTGCGTTTTAAGAGTTCTTTATAGATCCTTGAAACAAGACCCTGGTCTGACGCATGAACTGTGAACATTTTCTCCCATTTCTCGCATTGACTTGCTTGTTCACTTGCATGATAATCCTCTTCGATGTACCGTTTTTAATTTCTGTGAAGCCCCACTTAACGACTTTCCATTTATTGTCATTTCTAAGACTCCATTGCCAAATCCAGGCTCATGAAGATTCAGCCCGCTGGCTTTTTCCTATAAGCTACGTGGTTTAGTCTTCCTATGTTCATTTCTGTATGTCTTGTGGTGCAGGGTTCCCTTCCTCTCTCATGCCCATGGAGAGCCCTCTGTCCCAGCACCATTTGTTGACGAGACCCCTTCTTCCCATGGAGGACGCTAGGAAAGCTTGTCAAAAACCACTGGGCCAGAGAAGTATGGGTTTAATTCCTGCCTCTCAAGTTTGTCCCTCGGTCTCTGTAGCTGTCCTCGCTGCTTTGATTACCCAGCTTCGTTTAATTGGAGGTGTAACTCTGTGCTGTGCTGACGTCAATCTAAAAACTCAACCATAAAATGCAGGAAACTCATGGTTAACTTGTGCTTCTTCAGACATCAAGTCCTGGCCCAATGTCTCCCTTTAGGGTAACTCCAGCACTTGATTTTTTTGCATTATGTCCAGAGTTTGGAGCTGGCTGCTGGGAGCGGGCAGTCCTGTAGCAGTTCACTCAGCTTGTGCTGTCCTGGACTTCCAGTGAGAGTGGCAGCAGGGGAGGGGGGGGGAATGGCACACCACTGGACCAGGTATTTCTCTCTCAGAAGAGTCCTGACCCCTGCTCCCCAGAACCACAAGGGTGGAGTGAGGCAGCTGCAGTGCTCAGTGCTGTGGTCCTCCTTGGCCATAGCTCGGCACTAAGTGGACCAGAGACTCTGGGAAGAAACACCCTTTGGGTTCCCAAGACGGAGTTGGAGCCACCCCGCCACCCCGTCTCTTTTTTCATGTCTAGCTCACGCTGGTCACACATCAGGTCTTTGCATATTCATCCTTGAATGATGAAGCGCTCATGGCTCCCACAGAGGCAAAGGGCTGATGTTTCCAGCTTCAGCCTGGGGGTGCACCTGCCCTGCCCCCCCACTGCCAGTCCCCACTCTCTCCCTCGCCTCCCCACCACCCGGAGGCTCTTGCCCGGGCAACGCTGAATGAATCAGCAGACCCCGAGCTCTCCCTGTGCAGGGAGAGGCAAGTTGGCACGAATGACCCCGCCTACCCCAAGCCAGAGGCCAAACTTCAAGTGCACGAGGTGGGGGTGCTCGTTAGCAGGACTATAAGGGGCACAGACCTGTGTCATTTGCCCACTCGGGTCTTGCTTAGCAAATCACCTGAGAAAACTGCCCTGAGGGCGAGGTCTGAAGGTCTCTCCAGGTTGCTTTGGATTGTGGGGGTGGGGGGGGGAGCGCCTCCCTGCCTCCGGGGGCTATCTCCTGAACCCCTTGCTCCTCTCAGCACCAGGGCAGTGCTGGGCTTGGTCTCCTAGGTCACTTCCTCCAGAAGAGAAGCCACCCCACCCCCGTTCTGGCCCGTCCAGCCCTGGCCTCTGTCCGAGCCATTCCAAGCTTGATGGTTTCTCACAACGGGGTGATTTGCTGGGCTGGGTTCTGTCTCCCCGTCCTCTTCTCTGAAAGAGTCCTGTCCAGAGTTGGGGGGGCGGGGGGCGGCAGGTGGGGGGTGGGGCTGAGATGACTCCAGAGATGGCTTCAGCCTCTGGCTTATTTTTGGCCTTCCCCCCCCCCCCCGGAGGTGCGTCAAGCGTTCCTTGGTTAATGGGCATAAAGTGCTTTGAAAACACGAACTGTTAAGTGGCATCAGGCGGGTTCAGTAATTATTGATGACTTGGGGCGAGCGGCTTGACTCACCGGGAAGGGGGGGCTGTATTGGCAGGGGCGCTAAATCATTCAGGAGCACGCAAATGGCTGGGACTCCCTCCCCGCCCGTCAGCTCTGTGGCTGGAGACGCTGCTGAGGGTCAGCCTGGCAAGAAGAGGGCTCCCCGCCGCTGGGCCGGCTCTCCGGCCGCACCCCTGGACCTTCCTTGCCTGCTCCCTGGACTTCAGAGTCAGAGGCGGCAGCCAGAAGGGGCCTGGGGTCTCAGGGGTCCTCTGCTTGCTGGAGAGCACAGCTGCCATCCGGCTGTCAGGATGTGCCCCAGCCTCTGGGGAGATCTGCTCTAGCAGCTCCTGGGTCTCGAACCAGAAAGGCCACGTAGGTCCTTCCTGCTGCAGGTGCAATGCCCCCCGCCCTGCCCTGCACGCTTCGTCTCCTCCCCGCTGCAGCCCACCCCACCTTCGCAGGTGTGAGGGCCCTTCTTGCCCGCCTGCCTGCCGTGTGCCAACAGCAGTGGGGTGAGGCCATCCTTCATTCAGCAACTATAGCCTGGTGCCCCGCGTGCTGGGTGGGCCTGTGGGGACCCTCCCCGGCTCCCCTTTCCTTTCTCTCCACTCCTCCCAGCAGCTCCAGCTTCTCTGCACACCCCCGCCCCCTCCCTTCTCAGCCATCCCCACCTCAGAAGGGGCCCTTCTGGCCTGAGCCCTGGAACCTGGCACCTTCCCTGGCAGCCCATTCTGGGGACCTGTTGGAGACTAGGGGGCCCCACCCCCGCCCCGTGTCCCCAGGCCCCTTGCTGAAGGCTGGCCTAGGAAGCTGGGGCTCTGAGCCCGTGACGCCCACATGCTTCTGCCACTCTTGAGACTGGGCGTCTCCTCTATTCCATCTCGGAGCCTTGGTTTCTCCCAGCCCCAGACAGACCCCCGGGACTCAGTCACCACCACTCCTGCTGCCCGTGGTAACAGCCTGAAAACCAGCCAAATAAGTACAAACGAGAGCTCGGGCTAAACGTGTCAGGCCTCGGCCCTGAGGTGTCACGGGTCAGCGCGTGACCCTGTGGGGCGGGAGGGGGTGAGCTTTCCCCACCCCGGAGTGGATGGGGAAAGAGGAGAGGCTGGAGAAGAGGCTGGCGAGGGAGGCTGGAAGCCCAGGGCAGCCCGGGTCTTGCAGCACCCTGAGGCTGTGCAAGGGGCTGTTCCAGGGATTCAGCTTCCGTCCTTCACAGCATCCTGGGGAAGATCACACAGCCCCCCAGCTGGACGAGGGGCTGCTCTGTGCAGAGTGCAAGCTGGGTGTGGTGGGAAGATGGGTGTGACCATGCGCAGATGTGTGAGTGCGTGCGTGTGGTGCCGTGTGCATACTGTATGTGCATGCATGCAGGGAGTACATGCAGCATGTGTGTATACGTGTGTTGAGGGGCATGTTGCATGTGTACTGTATGGGCAGTCCATGTGTGTGCGGTAAGCTCGTACTGTGTGCCACAGGTGCGCATAAGCATGTATTGTGTGGTGTGTTGCACGTGTGTTTCATGCGCTGTGTGCTCTGTATACATGTGTTTGTGTGCATAGGTGTGTGCTGCTCACTGCACATGACTGTCACAAAAGTGTGGCCTCAGAAGGACCGTCTGACCACCTTGCCCACCACCCCATCTCCCCATCCTCCTGTCCTGGCCCCACTGTCCAGGCCAGTCCCCCAGGCCCTGACCCCCAAGTCCAGGGCAGGAACAAAGCAGGGCTGGGGAGAGGAGCTGGGCTTGGGGAGAGGCCGTGCATAGCGGACACAGGCATCTGCCTCATCCCTTAGTGCCCTGAGTGCCGCACAGACCCTGGTTGTACAGGGAAGCCCGGGAGACCGGTGCCCTCCGGGAGGGCAGCCTCAGACCAGGACTCGGACTTGTGCTGAGGACAGCGGCTGGCATGAGCTGTACGTGGGCAGGCTGCCCCACGTGGGACCCAGTGGACATCAGGCCATCTGGGTCTCTCCAAGGCTCTGGAGTCCCGCAGGGCCCACGGGGGCTTTGTTCGTTAATCACCTGCCATTTGGGTGCCAGGCTGGAAGTTGGGGAAATACAGCAAGGCAGTGACCGGGCCTCAGTTCTCACTGGGCACCGCTCTGAGGCTGGGCAGGGCTCACGGGCTGGGAGGAGCAGCCCCTGACTGGTGCTCCCTGGCCTCTGGGGCTGCTGGGCCCAGCATCCAATGAGGAGGGCACGGGGTGGACCAGATGACCCCTCAGGGTGTTTGAGTCACATGCTAAGACAGGTCAGCAACGGGCATGAGGTGAGCTCCTTCCCTGGGCATTGGCCCAGCCCCCCCCTCCAGGTATCCCCCTCCTTGGTTCCAGGGGCCTGGCTGATGCATCCCAGACCTTCCCGCTGTGCGCCCAGAATAGACAGAAAGGTGGGGCAGCTGGCAGGGTGCTGAGACCCGGGTGCCATTGGATGGGGGTTGGCTGGACAACAAAGGTCCGGGACAGCCTGATGGATGGAGTTGCACATGCCCGCGGGGGAGGGGCCGCGCGGAGGAGGGGCGCACAATGGCTGATTTCTGAAACCTGCCTCCCAAATGCAGGCAAACAGCTGAGAGCCCTGGGAAGCGGATGAAATGGGATTAGAACATCCTTTCCAAAGCGCGGAGACCGCAGAGCGTGACAATACGGTCCCTGTCCTGCTGGCTTCGTGGCTAATTCCTCCCAGGGCTGGGGGGTGGGGGAGGGAGGCAGGAGACCAGTTTGGAGCCTAAGAGCTCTGGGTTGGGAGGGTGGGTTCCTCCAAAGGTCAGCTGGTCTGTCTTCAGCTCAGCCCTGACTGAGCGCTGCAGGAGAAAGACTCACCCTGAAAGCACCCCGAGGCTGGACAGGGTGGGGTGGGGGCTGGGGGCTCTGCCCAACTTGCACCCCTTCTCCCCAGCAGGCCAGACGCCCCCCCTGGCCTCAGTGTCTTCATCTGTAAAATGGACTTTCTCCTTCCGCATGGGGCTAGTGGCCGCTGGCCTGGCACGCAAGGGGCGTTCGTTGTGTTGCTGCTGCTGTTCTCATTGGCATTTTTGTGGTTGTTGCCTATCCAGGGCTCTGGGACCATTGCCCCCTCCACACCCTTTACGGGGGGCCGGGCTGCGGTGGGGGGGGTCCCCTGGGCATGGTAACCCTTCAGACAGCTCCCTGGGCTTATTGTGGGGATCAGGACACCTCTCACCCCATGTCCGCCTGGCCCCTGCGCCAGCCAGCAGGAGCGCCTCCTGGGCCGAGGTGCGGCTGAGGGCTGCTGGTCACGCCGGCCTGGCCCCGCTCCCTTCCAGCCCGGAGAGGCTGCAGCAGGGGTGAAAGGAATTGATGTTTATTTTGATAACGAGTTCTCAATGTGTTTGCAAACTAATAAAATCAACTCATTAGGCCGTATGTTTAATTCACAGTGTACTGTGGGGAGACGTCCCTGGTGGCTGACGGGAAAGGCTGGCTCCCTCCTGGGATGGGGTGGGGGGGCGTCTGCGGTGTTTAAACTCTCAGTGACCAGGGTCCTGCTCCTCTGCTCCCGGCCCAGCTGGGGTGGACCCGCAAGTCTGAACCTGGGTGGGGGATCCTGCTCCTTGGCAGCCTCTGGGAACAGAGACTTAGAGAGGGACACGGAGGAGGGGGGAACCTGAGCCCCCTCTCGGCCACTGGTTCCGGGCCTGCCTGTTAGGAAACTATCTCCACGCATTTATCTCCCTCCCACGGGCCGCCCCAGGCCTGTGACCTTGGCCCCCAGCCCTCGGGCGGACTCCCAAGTAGTCGGGCAGGATGACTTGGATTTCCAGTGAAATGCAATTTCCCTGCGAGTGGAAGATAGAGCCTGAGACCCGTGGCTGATCTCACACCCTTTGGAGAGTCTTACACGTTTCTGACAGCCTGGCGTTCATCCTGGCCAGCGGCCGGAAGCCATCCTCCCTGCTCTGCTGAGCTTCCCGCTCTGGTCTCCTGCACCATGCACACACTCACGTGCACACATGCACACAGACTGCAGCCACACCTTCCTGGACACACGTAACACGCTCGTACGCCACGTGCCGCAGGCTGTCACACACGCGCCAACAGCTATGTACACGTTTGCACACCCGCAGGACACACCCCCCGCTTCCACCCAGCACCCCGGGGGAAACGAGCCCTCCAAGGGGCTCTCCTGGCTGTCTGTGTCCTGATTCCACGGAGCAGCCCCGGGAGGGAAGCCCAGGAGCGGCCAGTGACTGAGGATCCTGCCGTGCCCGCATCTGCGGCCGCTTGGGACGCTGTGGCGGTGGCAGGCCAGCTCCCCGGTAGATGGCTCCCTCTCTGCGACGATGGCTGGGGTCAGGGATGGCTTCTGGGCTTGGAGGTGTGTGCGGTGGGGAGCAGGGGACCCGCTGGGACCCCCTTCTCTCCAAGAAC
>PVHY01033242.1:0-11281 GCA_004024945.1 Uropsilus gracilis
AGATCAACCTAATCAACCCTAGCAATCAATGGCATGACAGATGTCACAGCCTGATCACCCTCACATCCAGCCTTTGCTCACTTTTTGAAGTGCTGTCTTTTTGCTCTTGATTTATGAAAGTGCTTTGTAAAAAATGTTAGTATCTCTCATATTCAACTAAAATATTTTCCACTCTTTCCCATGCTGCTTCAAATACATACTATATTTTAAAATCTTATGTTTTGTCTCTTTGGTTTTATACAATTAAACTTTTTAGTATCTATAAAGTCACACAATTTCTACAAACATAAAATTAATGTTTTTCATTGCAATTACAATAAAAGCAAGGATAGCAAGTCACAGATTTGTAAACAATGACTAGCATCTTAATACTTCTATATCTGATATTTTTTTTGTTTGATCTACATATTATGATGTCATGGACTGGACTGCACTAACTCCACCACCTTCCCACCACCCGCCAACATCTGTTGAATCCCTAATCTCCAATGTGACTGTATTTGGAGATGAAGTCTTTAAGCAGGTTATTAAGATTCAATAATGTAATAATGGAGCCCTAATCTGATAAGAAGGGTGTCCTTTATAAGAAAAGAAAGAAACACAAATAAAATATCTCCTTTTGTACAGAGAACAAATATCATGTGAAAACGCAACGAAAAGTCAGGAACCAACTCGGCTGGCAACTTGATCTTAAGTTTCTAGTCTCCAGAGCTGTGAGAAAGTAAATTTCTGTTGTTTAAGACACCTAATCTGTGATATTTTGTTATGGCAACCACAGCAGACTAATACTTGTGAATCAAAATAATCTGTTTCAGAGGAACTTAGTGGGGTACAAATTAGATTTACAAAAGAAAGGAGTACACGAACACCAAAAAATCATACAATGGCTAGCAAAGAGTAATATTGAATGGTAATTAGAATTAGTAATTATATATACTTGAAGTTAATAAATGGATTAAGAGTGGTCGGTGCATATTAACAGAATAGGACCAGGCTTGGTGTAGGGGTTTAGAAGGATTTATTAGTTAGAGAAGAATGTGTCCCCCTACTGTTGCTATGACTCTGCAGATGGTGCACAGGACCCATGTCATTTCAGAATCATGAGTTGAGGAACATTTATGCTTTTGTCTTCTGATAGGTCACTGGAGTACAGCTTTTCATGTCAACATGGGGTAAATGATTCAAGTGATCAAACTCCAAATTATGGATGTAATCAAAAGCTAAGTGGTTTTGCTTCTGATGCAATACTTCAAAGATTATTAAATTATAAAAGTAAAATTTGAGAAAACTCATAAAAGGAGATGGAAGAGAATTATCCAAGTTTTAAAAAATTTAGCCAGTTTCAGCAGATACATTGTCTGATGTTTTTCTAATGTAATCCATTAAACTAAATACATAAACGTTTACTGTTGCATTTTTTTTTCTAAAATCCAACAGCTCCCTATAGTCTCATTAGTATTATAAACTAAGAGTGTCTGGATTTTAAACATGGTTTAAAGATGGGCTCTAAAGCTGAGCACGGTGGCGCGTCTGTATGCTTCAGCCTATGAAGCAACCGGGGCCAGGGATGGCAGTTCCAGTCCTGCTCGGGGCAACACAGCGAGACCTAGTTACAAAAAATAGCTGGGCGTGGTGGCACACGCCTGTAATCCCAGCTACCTGGGAAGCTGAGGCTGGGGATTGCTTGAGTCTGTGGTACCCCAGGCAACGTGAGCCTGTGGTTCCACAGGCAAAAATAGTGAGACCTAGTTGCAAAAAACAAAACAAAACAAAACAATAATAAAAAATAAAGATGGAATAGCAAAGCTTATTATGTGGTTCTGGGTGTTTCACTTCTATTTTAATTAAGATCTAGTTGACTATCAAAACTTCATCAGAAAGCAGCACTTCTCTGGTAGTTAAAATAATATCGCATACAAATTTTCACTCTGCATCTGTGCCATCCTGGAAAATGTTCTGTTCACAGCAGCAGCTGGACATCCAGACGTAGGAGCCAGTAACAAGTCTTTTGAACATGTGCATGGAGATGCTGGCCTCCAAGCAACAAAATAGGGAGCAGCACTACCTAAGATTCTTACCCCTCTTCCCTGCTTTAAACCCAGATATTCTGGGGTCTATGTGACCCCAGAAAGAGGAATCTCTGCCTATGAAATTGGAACTTAGTCTCTTTCCCTTCCCTATTCTATACCATACCCCATTTTTGTCACACCCATTTTTGCTAATACTAAAAACTGCCTGGTTTTTCTTTGCTTCCTGAAAGAAAAAAAATTCTATTTCAAAATGACATACTTGTTCAGCATCATTTACTCCAAAGAACTTGAAACATAATTTTAGGAAAAAGTTGTTTCCATGACTCTTGGAAAGATAGATGGCAAGTATTAACTGTGCAAATAGGATTTCTGTGAGAGAAGAGATAGAGTTATGGCAAGATGTTTGAATGTTTCCCTTTGTTAGATCCCATTAAAATTTTTGCAAAAATGTAATTTCTGTGTTCCTATACCTACACACCACTCAGGATACATCTTGCAAATTAAAAACCGAGATAGTAAACATAAAGAGGGTGTTAGAAGGTCCTCAATAGTATACTACCAGAATTTCTAACAGGATATGGGTCAATGATGGGTGTTATGATGTTCCTTAACTCCACCCAAATTTCTAAAAATACACAGACTAATAAAAAACTCAGTGGAATATAAAAAATGATTCAAAAATTTTAATTGAGATGTGCATGTGGACAGCACTGGGTCTTGATAATTATTAAGGGAAGGACTCTGGTCTGGTTGACTTATAAGATCCCTGGGAGATTTGCAGCCTGGTGAAATAATGGCCACAACTGCTGGTTATTTCTGTGAGTCATATTAGAGAGCTGAGACCTGGTCAGTCATCAAAGAAGCTGTGCTTTCTGCTAAACTCTGCCTATAAATATATCCCACTTAGTCCTTCCTGGGGCTTCAGAAAAATTGCATATACTCAGTCATTGTAATGAAATGCTGACTCTCAGTTCATGACTTTTGGCACTGTCCCAATTGTTAATAAGAATTAGGAAAGAGACTGTTCTAAATATATGCGCCATCAGCTGCTAAATATACAACAGTATCTAAGAACAACTCATATTGACTCCCTGGGATGAATTGGTTTATGTCTATCTATGTAAGAGCCAACATATAGTCTTAGAAGGAATTATTCAGACTTAAGATCAAAGTATACCTTTCCTCATAAATAAATTAGTTCCACCAAGTCAAAGATTCATAACAGGCTTGACTGCCTTGTAAGAGCCCACACAGAGATGTTAGGTCATTCCTGGATATCTAAGAGAGACAGTCTTAAAACTGAGACTGGAGGAAAGCATTTTTGCAAATGAATACATGAAGACTGACATAGAGACTTCTGTGACTTTTAGGCAAATCATTCACCGTTTCTAGATTTCCATGCCCAAAGCTACTTCCAGCTTTAATAATCTGTTTATTATTCTCCAAATTTGGATTTTTCCATTCAAAAGTATAGCTAAGTGCATAGGATGAGACTGTTATGTTCTGGAGCTAAAAAGGAGTAAAAGTATTGAATAATTAGATATGGTACCTTCCTTCTAAGGTATAGCCACAAGAAACAATGAAGATACAGATTGTGGATATACATGATAATAGAAAAGTAATATGGCCACAATAATGTGGCCAGAAAAATAATAACAGCAAACCTCTTAAAAAGGTGGGTTTGGTTTGAATTTAAAAGGTTAAATGTTTTCTTTCTCAGTTAAAAACTTTTCTTCACTTTATCATTTTCCCTTTATGAATACTCTCCCATCTTCTGATATGAACCCAAGAAGTATACAGTCAGAGGAATTATTCTGGTCAGAGGAATTATTCCACTGATTATCTGAACTTATTATAAATTTATAAGATCAATATTCAAGAAAAAAAATTGAAGGGGGAACTGGGAGGCAGGACAGGAAGCTGTGCCTTTGTCCCTAGAGCCTTGGGGGACAGGGCTGGTACCCCTGCAGGTACATGGGCAGACAGGGAGGTAGAGTGGGGTTGGGGGGATCCCCTCTAGTTAATCCCACTTCTAGCAATCCAGAACAGAATGAGAATATCTACCTATTCTGCTGCAGTTACTGAAGAATAAAGGCCTTGCATGCATCTGACACCTGGGTAAGACCAAAAATGAAAATGACTAGACTAACAAGGTCCCAAGCTTTAAAGCCTATAAAAATGATGACTGACCACAGAACTACACATACCGTGACTTTGAGGGCAGAGAAGCAAACCCCTTATCAAGACTGTGTTCAACAGCAATAAAACACTCCATTTCCTGAAAAGGAAGACACAAAAAAAGGGGTCATGTCCACAGAACAACTGCAAACAGAGGGAGAGGAGTGGAACTGGGCCTACCACCAAAGGGAATTGGCCTCCATTAAAGAACCTCTCTACCACAAAGGGCTGGATGGTGGAGCCCTGCCTCAGACGCCAGAACCTTAAGGATAGCAACATGAAACAAATGCTGGAATGGACGAGAAAACCAACATGAATGAGGTGCCACAAATCCTTGCGATCTCACAGGTCTGGAGAATAGGACAATCACCTCCATCATAGAAAGCTTTGCAACAGAGGAGACAGAGCAAAGGGCGATACAACTGAACCTCGACTGACCTACAAGGGTTCACACATGATTAAAACAAATACTCGTTGCTAAGACCTCCATGGAAATCGAAGCAGCATGGGCAACCAAGTCCCAGGAGAGCAGGTCATCACCCAGGAAAAAGACACTGCACCAGTGAAGAGAAAAGCTCAGCGGGCCAAACACCAATGACTTGAAACGAAAGGGAGATGGGAGACTTTGGAGGGGGAGTGGGAGGAAGGGAAAAATGAAGTGTCTTCACAATGCATATACGGATAAATCTGTATAAAAATAAATAAAAATAAATTTTTAAAAAATTGAAGAAATTATCCCTGGATATTGACATTTACTATGAAGTTAATGCTATAAAAAGTAATCTACAATAAAAACAGGACTGGAAAAATCATACTGTCAAATGTTATGATTTATTATAATTTACATAAAATAAGATCAATATTTGTTTAACAATAGATAAATGAAACTATTGAAAGAGGGAAAAAAGTACAAATACCTACACATTTATGCTCACTTGAATTTTGAACGTATTATAGGCCATCAACGATGGTTTACTTAATAAATGATGCTGGATCAACAATATTCATTTATATATTTTGAAATGACTCCTACCAAACACCCAAATCCCTTCTAAATGCACTGCACTTTTTCCTATTTCAGCACATGGACACTATCCCACTCAGTGCCCAGACCAAAAACTTTTTTAGAGTCATCCTGATCCTCCTTTTCGCTAACATTTCACAGTAAATGTATCAACAAGTCCATTCAGCTTCTCTTTCAAGTATATTGAAAACTAAATCAGTTATCATCACTTCAAAAATGCACTTTAGTACATCTGATCACCCAGCATGAGAATAATACTCTTCTATCTTAGTTGGGTTCCATCTCAGAAAGCACAACACAGTGGATGATGAATGACATGGGCACAATGATGAAATTGATTAGTGAGGGAGAGAAGGCTGTCCAAGATGGCAGCTCAGTTCTGCTGGGGCCCCCCTGAGAGGCCATGTAGAGCACACTTCAGAATTATCCCACTGAGAGGACCTGGACTCAGTGCACCAGCTCTCTGCCCCATTTGTTGAGAGCATATCCTAGTGTAGCTGCTGGCATTTCTGCCTCTGACTGCTGACTCTAACCAGCAAAGCTGGAAGCAGTTGGTATATAAGAGAACTATCTAGAAGTACCATTTGGTGTGAACCAAGACTACATGGACAGAACTATAGCTTCTCTTCTGCTTGCCAATCAGTATTTTTGTATCTATCTTCAATTTATTTGTGTTTTTTAAATCTTGATCTATATATATGTGTCATTTTCTATATCCTTTTTATATATCTTTACTTTTCATGTTTACAATTTTCTTTTTATTGTGTTATTTTTTTTTTAATTTTATTGAGGTACCATTAGTTTACATATCTGTATAATGAGAACAACCTCATACCTCCATACGTGAACAGGCCTCATGTACCTTCCTCCAATGCTCCATTGCCACATTTTCATCTTCTTTCCCATACCTCTTCTTCTGTCCCCTTCCAGGCCCCACACATTCCCTACTGCAATTAATATATTATCCAAGGAGTCCAAGCATTGTTCTTGTCTAGCTAGTTTGTTCTCTTTGATTAACTATATTCAATAAATGAGTGGGGCTACCCAGTCACTGTCTTATTTTCTGACATTTCATTTTGCATAATCAAGGTCCATTCATGGCATCTATGCTTTAAAATTTGTCTCTAACACACATTACAGCAGCCAGAACCATAGCATTTCTACAGTCTAAAGCATTTCACATCATTGGTTTTGCTCAGAATTATCCAATATCTTCCTAACTGATTCTAAATAAAAACTTAAAAATATTATTCTGATCATAAGGATCTCCATGATTAGATTCCTCATTTTATGTTTTTAAAATTTCATAAATTATTATTTCTTCCTGATTTAGTTCAGTTTCTTTACTGTGAAGACACTGGTTTTGTTGTTGTTGTTATTGTTGTTGGTTGGTTTCTTTGATGAGTCTGTACTCTACTTATAATTTCAGCATAACCTTAGTTATTTTATATGCCTCTTCTTCATTCAGTTCCTTTTCCTTTGCTCCAATCACTATCCTAACTTAAATACTTAAATGCTATACTGTAAAATTTAAATTAGTGTTCTTTTCTCCTATTAAAAATATAACCTCTGTAGTCAATGCTATTTCAAGTCCCCAAAAATGTGTATCCAGTGCTTAAAAAGTTTAACTGGCACAGAATAAATATATAGTAAATATTTGTCATTGAGTAAATCATAATTTGTAGATAATATGAAATAGTTTGGAGATAACCCAATTCAAACAATATTATAAAAATATATAGATTTTATGTTGTAAAAATAATAAACATATAAAACATAACACAAATCTAATAATCTACCAATAAGATAATCTAGTAATATCTTAAGAAATATGTGACTTCTATGATAAGAAAACTATAAATATTTACTGAAATGCAAAATAAAGTTTTGTTATATGAAGAGATGTATCCTATTTTAAGGACGATGGAATAGGGCAAATAATTCTTTCCAAATTAATTTACATGTATATCCAACTTGCAGTAAAAATTGCACTACCACTACCTCCCCTCCATATTATAGTTTTTGTAAGATTAAAAAATGCTAATATTTTATAGAATACTAAAGAGACAAGCTGAGCCAAGAATACTTGCTGGTAAAAAAGAAAATAAAATGATTGAGTAGGAAATTGTTTTATATTAAAATTTCATGTAAAAACTTAATATGATACTAAAATTAATAAATAGGTTAATGTAACAATGTATAAGCTTGGTGCTGACCATATATACAATATATACATACTATAGAATATATGCAGTATCTTAAATCAGTTAGAAAGATAACTTTTTTTCAAAATTTTCACCATCAGTACTTTCATGAGAATTCATGAATTCATGAGAGAAAGTCAATAATTCCTAAGAAAGACATTCATCACATATTATTTAAAGAGGTTTGAAATAACCTAACTGCTCACTATGGTGGACCTATATGGTGAAATATTATTTAGTCCTTAAAATTACTTTTTTTTACAACTTCTACCAATATGGGTATATTGATATCACATAATATCAGGAAACTCTATCTTTAGTATGATAACAATATATATATAACTTACATGTAGATATGTAAATATTATATGTATAAAAAGACTTAAAATGTATAGCAGAGATGTTCTGTATATATGCATTTTTATAAATGGACAAAAATATGATACAGTTAAATCTATCAGTTAAGAAGTACTGGAATGATTTAATTACAAAATTTTTAAACCTATTTAGGGGATACATAGACAAATTGAATACTAACCTTCCTCTTTGAATTTTGAACATTTGCACATCTAGGAAAAATTCAAGACTATTTTAATTATGGATATTAAAGATGATATCTGGTAATTTTGATCATGCTACTACTCTACATTACTATCATCACAATATTTCATAATGATATTACAAATGCAGATAATTTTAAAAGTTTATAATATAAATTAAACATTATGATGTTTTCTCTCTGCTTCATTTTCTTTTCGAACACATTTCATATACCTGGGTAAAATATAAAGATACTACCAACACTATATATATATATATTTATTTTTAGACAACTAAATGCAGATAGAATGACCTTGATTAGTAGATACTGTGAAGCTATTGGGTGTAACACTTTAATTTGTATACCGCAGTTCCACAAAAAGCCAATTTCATCAAATCTCTGCAAACCCAAATAGAAAAGATTTGCAAAATAAGGATAGGAAAGATGTGTTCTTCTAGATTAACGCAAACCATTCTATACAGTTAAACTTTTGAACTTATTAAAACATACAGCATCACTTAGCATCTTGTGTTTTAATTTTATCTTCATTAAATTAGCTTTGGTCAGGAAAATTCAGTCTTCTCACTAAGTTTGCAATTTTATTCCATTCCATTACTGAAATAAGATTTTTTGTTAAAAAAATAAGATAAAAATAGAAAAGATAAGATTTGAGCAGCACCCTTGTTCTCTTTGTCAGAAAAACAATTCAACAACTTGTGCCTGCTAGTGTACAATCACCTAGAAATAAAAATATACTCTCCCCACTGCTGCCAACAAAACTTCTAAGAAAAAGATTTATTTCCTTGTTTTGATTAGTTTTGTCTTTTGTAGCCTGTCTCCACTGAAGGAAAGCTTTCAATTCCCCCCAAGACCACAAAATACCCCAACTTCTCCCTCATCATTGCGGTTACCAGTTTATTTATCAGTTGTGGTAAATGAAAACCCTTTACACCATACTTAGCGAAATATTGTTTGCTTTAGGAACAAAGCACAGAGGACAAATATTTCAATGTGGTTTTCCATTTGGGAAGGGAGTGGGGCTCACACTTAAATTGCAGCTGATTCTCATCTCTCAGTCCCCACGATATTTGGCTGCTGAAGCTTCAAAGAGCCCTCAAGGCTCTGAGGAGACCCTTGGACTCTGACTTGCACAGAGGAGGCAGGAGTTAGATTGGGTGTAATTAACCTGCAAGTCCAAAGAGTCCAGGCCCCCGGCAAGGAGAAAGTTAGAAATACTCTCACAGCACCCTGACTTAATTATTATATAAACAGCTTCCAGAGAAACAGGGCTCTTCTTTTAAGGACCCTCTGCAAGGGACTTTTCTTGGTCAGGATTTATGCTGATTCCAGTAAACTAAATATGGAATGAATGTTAACTCAAGCAAAATCAAAATTAAAAGAAAACTACCTCTATCGAAGGCCACCCAATAAGAATCTAAGAAAATCCCTTCAAGCCTAGAATATTAGTGTGGGTCAAATGGTAATGGAGAGAATGGACCCTATTTTATTTAATTTTAAAAATAAATTAGTTATGATCTACTGAATTGACTTCAGGGTACACTAATTTGTCATTATTCTCAGTTGGAAAAACATTGGTTTTATGGGAACCCTGTTGGTGAGGGAGAAAAGATTTAGATCTCGTGCTCTGAGGCTGTGAGTACCCCCAAATGTGTATATTTTTTTGTAAAGGGAAAGCATAGGCTTGCAAAGCCACCAAGGAAGAGAACTTGCTTTTTCTCTACCAACGCTGAATTTCCTGGAATCAAAGCTCATATTTAACAGTGTGGGCTATTTTAATAGTCTTACCCACTTATTTTCTCTACAAATCTGTCACATTTGATGGGACTATTGTTTCAAGTTCTCATTTTTGTCAATGGGAATAACAAAATACACAGTAAACGTGGGGCAAACAAGACTTTTTGGATATTGGCTATTGAGCCTCAGATATTAAAGTCAAGCCAATTTTGAATCAATTTGCTAATGAATGTACTAGTTTTTTATCCTGGCAATTTATTTAACCTGTGTTTTTTCCATCAATTTCTTGTGACACTAAAGTAGTTAGTATAATACTGGAGGAGATAGCATGGTGGCACATGCCTGTAAGTGGCAGTCTATGAAGCCACAGCAGGGACCAGGGATGGTGATTCAAGTCCTGCTCAGGGCAATGTAGTGAGACCTAGTTTTAAAAAAAAAAGAAAGAAAGAAAGAATAGCTGGGCATGGTGGCGCATGCCTGTAATCCCAGCTACCTGGGAAACTGAGGCTGGGGATTGCTTGAGTCAGTGGTACCCTGGGCAACGTGAGCCTGCGGTTCTATGGACAAAATTAGCGAGACCTAGTCTCAAAAAAAAGTATAATACTGAGCACAGGATGCCTAACAGTTGATATGAGACAATTTTAAGCTATGACTTTGTCATTAATTAGTTATATGAACTTGTGCAAATTACTGCACATCTATAAGTCAAGGGAAGCTTAGGTACTTTCTCATCTGTGAAGGGGTTTGAATGAGATGGGTAATGTGCTTCCTGGTTTTAGAGCCCATTAACTAGAAGACACTGAAACTAGGAACTAGGAATACTGCAACTAGGTGAGGGAAAGGTACCTGTCGAATTAGTAGAAAATATAACCTTTCAGCTTACCTCTATCCAGACACTGATTTCTTAACACACTGTCATTTTGTAAAAACACTTTAGAAAGCATTTCAGAAACAAAATAGAATTACAAAATCCAAACCATTAAAGAAGATAATGCTATTTGAAAACCTGACTCCACTCAATGGAAAAAAAAAAGGTGTTAGATAAGATTAGCATATTGATAAATATAAAATTCTTTGATATCATAGTTATTTTTTCAAAACTAATTTGACTTTTTAAAGCAAAAATAATAAACCATCATGGGATTTGTAATGTATGTGGCAAACATAGCACAAAAAAATGAGAAGAAAAAATAGAATTATACTTTGTTAATATTACATTATATAGAAATTAATACAATATTTTCTAGAGGAGACTCTGATATACTAAAATTTAATGTTGTAGATCCTAAAGAACTTTTAAAACAAAATAAAAACTAAAATTACAAAGATCAATCAATAGAACAGATGAATGAAATACTGAAAAAAAACATTTCAGGAGACAGCAAAAAAAAGAAAGCCTAGAGATCATCTGGAATAAATATATATACATACACACATAAATATATTTTGAGCATTTATACACACACATATATATAAATGCTCAGAAAGGAATCTCTATTATTCATTATTTTCTATGAATATGGAACTATCAGTGTTGGGTTTTTTTTTT
>PVHY01033243.1:0-11277 GCA_004024945.1 Uropsilus gracilis
CTTGGGCTCTCTGGTCAAGTCCATGGGCTCTAGCTGTCTGTCCTTATGAAGGTCTTTTTTTTCCTGCTTTAGACTTGGGTTTCTGCTGCAAAACGAGGAGCTTAAATTAGACAAAGGGGTGAAGGTGAAGTATAAATTAAAGAACCAGCGAAACACTCTATGTGAAAATAAATGTGCACCTTGTGCTACTATGTATTTAATGTTAAACGATTAATAGCATTTTTATACATAGAGTTGCATACATTTATGTATCTACAGAAAAGTCATGGTAGGCTACAAAATAATTAATGCTGGTTATCTCTGGAAAGGAAAGTGGAAGTAGGCTTGGTCAAAGGGACACAAAGAACTTATTGTTTGAGTTTTTAGCGAGGGGATTATCTCAGAAATAGAAAAATACATCAGTTAAGTAAAGTACTTATAAAAAGGAGCAAAAATACTCAGCTAGGAGAATGCTAAACTTTGGGATATCTTTGTGAAATTCAGTGACTGTTGAGTCAGTGTGTTAAGAACCTTGGTTTACTTTAAAAACCTAAATACATCTGTAATCCAAGCGCTGGGGGGCAAAGAGGCCAGGGATAGCTTCAGTTCGTAGGTTCAAGACTACCCCAGGCAGCATAGCGAGATCCAAAAAAGCAGCTGGGTGTGGTGGTGGGCGCCTGTAATCCCAGCTACCTGAAAGACTGGGGCTGGGGATCACTTGAGTCCGTGGGATCAGGACTACCCCGGGCAACATAGAGAAACCTAGTCAAAAAAAAAAAAAAAAAAAAACACAAGCAGGGAATTATTCAGATTTCAGACAATAAATATTTGAAGAAATTCAGTCACATTTGGTTATTTCTGTGTCTATAAGTGCTATATTCAGGCTGGGCACAGTGGCGCATGCCTGTAAGCAGTAGTCTAGGAAGATGTGGCAGTAACCAGGGATTGCTGTTCAAGTCCCGCCAGGGCACATAGCGAGACCTAGTTCCAAAAAAATAGCTGGGCGTAATGGCATGCACCTATAATCCCAGCTACCTGGGAAGCTGAGGCTGGGGATTGCTTGAGTCCATGGTACCCTGGGCAACGCGTGAACCTGTTTCTTCAGGCAAAAAATAGCGAGTCCTAGCCTCAAAAAAAAAAAAAAAAAAAAGCTGTATTTGTTTACTTACTAAGAATAGTCCTATGGGACTCTCTACCATTCATACATAATGTACTTTAACTTACTTATTTTTATATTATAAAAAATATAAAAGCATAAAGTACTTATACTTTAAAAGTGAGATAAAGTATTTAAGATTCTTTCTGAGAAATCCTTGGACTTGGTTTTGCTGTTTTCTCACATGGATGGGTATGAAGGATGGTCAGAATGATTGAACACCCCCCTCATGCGCACACACACACACACACACACACACACACACACACACCCTACAACAGTGGGTAAATCATAGAGGAGCTACTATATTAATTGTTTATGGTAGTCATGTACTCATTTTTTCTCTCAGTTTACCTGTAGAGAAAGTCTGGTCATTCAGTAAGTCCATTTTCACGGTAGCTAGCATTCTGGTTTCTAGATCATTGGTGAGGTCATTGCTTAGCTCACTAAACTGACATTGAAATTGCCAGGATAGAGACTCTTGGACTAGTTAAGACAGATGGTTTCTCTCAAATCAAAATAGACACTTTGGAGATCTAGTTTTTCAGTCAAAGACAAAAGAGGAGACAAATACAGATGCAAGCAAAAGTTTTTTGGCTCCCAGCCACTTGCCTTGGTGCACTGAAAGGTCTGATTAAAACATAGGATGTTCAGATTGGTGAAACAAAGGTAATTACCTAGTTTGGTACTGCTGTCCCAGTGGGTGGTCATATTTCTAGTGTATCCCCTTCTAAAACCCTCCAAACAATTCTCATTTCTTTGCTAGTAAGTACTGATAGTAGAGATCCCCACAGGAATATTCATAGTAAATGAATGTAGTTTTTATTTGAGTCACTAAAATAACCAAGTGTGACCGAATTTCTCAAAATATCTATTGTCTGAAATCTGAAAAATTCCCTATTTAAGTTTTTAAAGTAAACCAAGCTTCTTACACACTGGCTCAACAGTCACTGAATTTCACAAAGATATCCCAAAGCATTCTCCTTGCTGATTGTTTTTGCTCCTTTCCCTCATTTCTACTCTAAACCTGTTATGCCTATTTGCTAGGCAGCTGCTTTCAATCTTTCTTATCTGAAAGTCTTTCACTTTCCTTTTTTGAGACTACATTTCGCTATTTTTGCCAGTGGAATCGTAGGCTTTTATTTCCCAGGGTATCATGAACTCAAGCAGTCCCCTGCCTCAGCTTCCCAGGTAGTTAGGATTGCAGGCGCACACCACCACACTCAGCTATTTTTTTGGAACAAGGTCTCTCTGTTGCCCCAGGCAGGACTTGAACCACGATCCCCAGTCCCAGCCGCGCTCCATAGGCTGATGCTTACAGGCACACGCCACTGTACCCACCTTCTTTCCCTTTCTTTCACCAAAGTTTTTTTTCCACTGAGCATTAAAAACTGACATGAAAGCTGGGTGTGGTGGCGTGCCTCTGTAATCCAGGTGCTGGGAGGCAAGAAACCTGGGATCGCTTGAGTTCGTGGGTTTGACACTATCCCAGGCAACATAGCGAGACCTGGTCTCAAAAAAGCAGCCGGGTGCGGTGTCAGGCACCTGTAATCCCAGCTACCTGAGAGGCTGAGGCTGAGTCCACGGGATCTGGACTAGCCCGGGTAACATAGCGAGACCTAGTCTCAAAAAAATAAATAAAAATAAAAACTGAAGTGAAAAGACATTGGTAAAGGTATTTGGGGAGTAAAAAGTCAAACTTCAATCATTTTGTCCACCTCTTCCCTTTCCCGGGGTTCCTGTGGAATTCCTTGCATGTGTGGAGTGAATATATGTGATGGAAGAGCTTGAGCCACTCTGTTGGAAGGAGAACAACAAGGACAGCTAAGCCCTGCTGTGCTGGTTAAACTTCTCCAGTTAAACTTAAGAAAAGTTTAGCTGGGCGTGGTGGCATGCACCTGTAATCCCAGTTACTTGGGAGGCTGAGGCTAGGCACTTGAGTCTGGGTTCGAGACTACCCCGGGGCAACATAGCAAGACCCAGTCTCTAAAAATTAAATAAACAAATAAATAAATACAATGTAAAAATTAAAGAGAAGTTTAACCAGCCGGCAGGGGTTTCCACAGCCCATTTCCCCATTGCTTATCTTTGCAGGCTGGTAGCACAGGCAGGGGGAGCTCAGACAGTCAATCCTGGTCATTTTCTGGACGTGAAAGGGGCAAGCCAGAGAGAAGTGCTGGTAACTTGCAAAACTCCTGGTGTCATACCTGGTGCAGGTGGTCTGTTTCCTTCTCTCACCTCTTCCTGTGTGCGTGCCTCGGCATGCAAAGGTGTCGTGTTAGGAAAGGAACTGTCTCTGGTGCCTGGTATTCAATGATTTTTCAAAAACCTTTGTAAACATCCACACAGAAATATGTCATTTCAAGCTTCTGTTGTATCTGCGTCTCCGAACAATTGCATTTCTCATGCTTTTAATATTATGTGACCTCTCCAGATTCCACTGGGGATTTCCTTTTCAATTTCATTAATATTTTGTTTAGAAGGAGGTAGTATAATTTCTCCATGAGTGACTAATCTGTCCTTTGGGGAGAGGAATCCCCCTCTCTTGTCTACTTCCTCAGACATTTGCCAAAGACTTTCCATTTTTATCAGAAACTTCCTGCAGAACTCTCAAAAATTGCTGTAAGAAACTGACGAGGGCATAAACCAAAGGAAACCCAGCCCTTATTTGTACAGCCAGAGTCTTATCTGTGGAATTGGTGCACAGAGCAGCAAGCGCATTCAGGCCATTCCTTAGCCAGCAGGAATTCCTTACACAGGGCCTGTTGAATGTGGAAAAACTAGACACCCTACCCCCACCACCACCACCACCACACACGCACAGGACACTGAGAACTCTCTCTGTGAAACTTCTTTAGCAAGATGATTCTTGAGAACCTGCATCTTCACGGTGTTTAGCCTTTGGGTCAACCTGCAGCACTTACCCCTCTCCTAAAACCTGAGGACAAATAAATGAGTTAATACTCCAAGCAACACTGCAAGTGGCCCCTCAGATTACAGTGCCGCCTCCCAGCCCCCACCCTCACCTCTCTCCCATCTCCATGCTCTATCTCCGAGGCCATCACTTAGCAACTGTGGTATTTAAAGGCATGTTTTTCAGTTGTGGGGACAAAGGAATGATCATTAGGGTGATCAAATCATGTAGACATTTGCGGACTGTTCCATATCTTAACTCTTTAACGTTGCTATCAACTGTGACGCTGTACTTCAGTTCTGAAAGATATTACTATGAGGAGGAACTGAGCAAAGGGTTCCCTGGAGCTGTGTATTTCTCACCAGTGATGGGTGCATTATTTCCCTCAAAGTAAGCAGTTTCGGTGAGAACAGATTCCACGGGATTAAAATGCCAAACAGAAGTACAGATGACTGTCCTCTCTACGCAGGCAGAAAACTCTATCTTCTCCAGCCTTTTCAAACAGAAAGTACCTGTGAACTTTGAACTCCCAGGCAAATTTTCCTGGGAGGGCTTCCTCACCTTTTTTCAAATCCACTAATACAATCATGTCTTCAGTTGGATGACGGTCATGGAGGTTTTCCCCCTCACTCCCCCAGTGGGGGTAGATTCCCACAAAGGTTGCAGCATTTCTGTAAGTTCAGTTTCTTTTCTGTTGCCTTTTGCTCTTTCCTCATTCCAGCGGGGGCCATGAACCATCCAATAAACTGAAAAAACAATGCTAGCTGACAGACGTGTTCAGGCCTAATACATAGATTGTATGCAAATGGCACGGTGGCCTAACAAGTCACTTTAACCTATTGTTAGGCAGCTGTAACTCAAATTTCCAAACCAATCTTGGACACCCTTTAGCCAGGCTAGTGCTTGAACAATAGGAACCTAAGGGATGGGCCCAAAGCCCATCTGATTTTAAGGAAACCCAGTGGGACGCACTGCTGTTCCCATAAACATGACTTTTGGGAATTTGAACCGGGGTGCCCAGGTGTTCAGAACCACCCGGTGATACGTAGTATCAGCCATGTTGATTTTATTTTATTTTATTTTATTTTGAGATTAGGTCTTGCTGTGTTCCCTGGGGTACCACAGACTCAAGCGATCCCCAGCCTCAGCCTCCCAGGTTGCTGGGATTACAGGCGCCCCCCCCCCACAGTACCTGGTTGCTTTTTCAAGACCAGGTCTCCCTATGTTGCCCGAGGTAGTCTCCAACCCCCGAACTCAAGCGACCCCAAGCCTCTTGCCTCCCAGCACCTGGACAACAGGCGTGCGTCACCACGCCCGGCAGCCATGTTGATTTTAGCCGCTGCTTTGCCAATAAAAAAATGGAGTGTCTGAGTGATCTGGGGTAAAGGAAGCAAGTTATCCCTATCTTACCTAAATTATCCCTTTTGAAGAAGAATCTCTGGTGTCAGGGTTCTGTAAGCTCCAGCTGGGAAAACGGTGATTGTTTGTCGGTATTAGCACAGGTGTGATAGCAAGTCAGCATTTATCAGAGGCTCAGCTCCACTGCCATCTCTCTGCCCGGAGCTGTCTAGAGCGCGTCTAGAGGAAGGAACATTTCCCACTTGGCACTTGGCAAAGCGGCCCCCCAAGCACTGGGCTTTGCCCTTATTACATTCAAATGAGTCTGAGTTGAGGGTTTTTTTGTTTTTTACCCTGACACAGTAACTTCATAGTTTAGTGGCAAGCGCTAGTTTTAGGATACAACTGGCAGACGGGTCTACAGGTATATAGACAGGTAGATAATTGTTGGAGGTTCAGATTTCCATGACTTGTAGACACCCTCTTTACCCAGTAATACAAACTACAAAGACTTCAAGTACCATGTGGTTTCCTCGGGAGGAAACATGTATCACTTCCCTGGCATGGCTCCTGGTTTATCGTAAGGCGCAAGGTCATGCAAGCACAGAGGGGTTTGTAGGCTGTAGTGCTGGCCCTGAGTCCTGATACCACCTCTTTTTCCTGACTGAGGTGACACTGGACCCATCATTCAATCTCCTGGACTTTTGACTCTTCTCAGTTGTCAAATGCAAATAAGGCTACAAGCCCCACATGGCTACAAGAATCAAAAGGAACTGTCGATATGAAAACATTTTTTAAGATGCAAAGTACTCTAAAGAAAATTTTATATGTTTAGTACAAAATTAGTAAATACTTTCAGACATTTTAGAAACCGAGAGTAAGCTGATAGAATAAAATAAGGTTCACCTGTGAAAGCACAGCTGTTCTCAACCTTTAAAATAGTCACAGAATTGCCGGGTGTGGTGGCACGCACCTGTAATCCCAGTTACCTGGGAGGCTAAGGCTGGGGATCACTTGAGTCTGTGGGTTCGAGACAACCCTGGGCAATATAGTAAGACCTAGTCTCTTAAAAAAAATAGTCACAAAATTCCCAGGGGCTGGGGGGACTGTACAAAGACAAATTACTGCCTTCCACCCACCTCCAGGACTTCCAATTTCATATTTCTGGGCTGGTCCCCAAGAACCCACATTTCTTTCTTTTTTAATTATTTTCTTACAATCTTGGTTTTATTTGTATAGTTATTCCCTTATGTATGGCCCTCCCTCCTCCCTCCTTCCTCCCTCCACCCTCCACCCTTCTCCCTCCTCCCTCCTTTCCCTGTCCCCCTCTGCTCACCCCAACTCCCATCTCCCTGCAAGTCATTGGTTGAGGCTCGGCCCACTGGTCTCTTCCTTTTCTGGCTCAGTGTCCTTTATCCAGGTGAGGCCCTGCGCTCCTGGGATGCAGCAGACAGGCGGCTTGGACTCTAGGAGTAACCGAGGTGACAGCCAGGCCGAGTGAGTCAGGAGCTCTGGCAGGGCAGGTGTGTGCACGGCTCTCCAGGCTCCTTGACTGTGGCTCTTCCTGCGGTGCAGGAGACGGTCTCCTCGCCAGGCCCGTGTGGCCCCTGGGCTCCGCGCCTCCTCCATCCTGGTGTCTGTCCCGTGCTGCTGCTTCCCAGCCTCCTAGTTCTGGCATCTGGCTTGGGAATGACAGGTCCCAGCCACTGGGCAGTAAAGTCCCCCGCTGGGGACAGACTCGAGCAGTTGGTGGGTCCAACTGCTCCCCTGGGAACCCACATCTCTAACTCCCCAGGTAATGGCAGCATTGCTCAAGGTACCGTGTGGGGCTGACACTTTGAGACCTGCTCTCTGGCTCGTGCTGTGACTGTTTTGGTTTAGTTGCTTTTATGAAAACATTGTCCACACAAACGAGGAAACTGCCTTTCAACAAGTTCCCCTTTGCCCGTTTCCTTTTCTTTCTGTGCACTTTGTGCTGCAGACCCCTCAAGCAAGGTGGGGGAGGGGGGGCAACTGGCTGCTGGGAGACACCCAGGAGCCCTGGTCCCAGAAGATGACCTTGCAAGGCCCTGGAGACCCTGGGCTCCCCCAGGCCCGCGGCCGGCTCAGTCTAGCTGGCTCCAGTCAGAAGGGAGCTGTCTGAACTGGCGTCCTTTCTCAGGCTCAGAGGAGTGACAAGGATCCCTACCAGGGCCTGGAGGAGGCCAGGGCCTCAGTTTGTTGGAACTCTGTCGAAGATCTAAGGCCCTTACTTTCATAGAGAGAACTAGTCCTCCTTGGAGAGAATGTTAGTGCAGAGAACCATTTTTAAAACTAAATAGTTGTTTTTCCATTCCAACCCCCTCACCCCCACCCCCAAGTGTAAAAAATTAATATATATTTCATTATAATATATATCATATATTACAATATGATATATATTATACAAATATATAACAAATATAATATATATAATATATTAGCAGTTAAGTGTGAATATATTTTATAATATATATTTACAACTTTTCTACTACACACTTAAATTGTTTGTTTGTTTTTGAAACTAGGTCTTGCTATTTTTGCCTGTGGAACTGAAGGCTCTCGTTGCCCAGGGTATCACAGACTCATTAATCCCCAGCGTCAGCTTCCCAGGTAGCTGGGATTAAAGGCGTGCGCCACCACACCCAGCTATTTTTTTGGAACTAGTTCTCACTACGGGCCCCAGGTGGGACTTGAACCGCGATCCCTAGCCCCGGCCACTTCATAGGCTGAAGCTTACAGGCACGAGCCACCGTGCCCGGCCCCACACTTAAATTGTTAATATAAAAAATATAAAAATATAATTATATGTAATATACATTACATTATATATAAAATATAATAGCAATATAAGTGTAGTAGAAAAGTTGTAAATTTCAAACCAAAAAGAACCCATAATCACTAAATTTGGAGATAAGAATTTTGCTATCTGCCCTTTGTCTGCACAGGTCTATCTGGAGGCATCTGTGTTTGTACAAGCACACCCTTACTTCACAGTGTATCTTGAACATCACCTGTGGGCGACCTTTCCATCTCATTGTTTTGTGTTTTCCTTGGAGAACTGGATTCTGATCTGGCTGAATCTGTATCTACACTGGTTTAAGGAACTCCTTGACTTCTTAGAGGTACCTGTTTTGAAAATAGTAAGTTTGACAATTTTGAATGGCCTGAGTCATAATTATAGGTGAGGGTATCACTAGTCTTACATGCTGAGAATTGTAGGGTTAATTTTGGAATCTTCTCTTAAAGGGTCACCAAGAATGTGTTCCCTTCTGTCAGTCTTCAAGTGAAAAAAAAATTTTTTTTTCCATGGTAATGGTAAAAAAAATAAGCCTTATCTAAAATAATTGAAAAAGCAGAACTTGAAAGGGGAGTATTCTGTGGCAAGTAGTGGTGTTATCATTTCAAAGGTGTTTAGAACGAGAGACCTAGTTTCCTATTTACCAGTTACTGCAAAGCTGGGCAATGTACTTGTTGTGGCTATTTTGATGTTATAAGTGAAGGAATGAAAAAGAATTTTGTCCTTTTGTAGGTTCCTCAGCTAAAGTAAATCTGTCAGAACTTGAAGAAGTTTGCTTTTTTGGGGGGGGGACCATCAACTACAGTCACCTCATGAGCTGTTTGCCAAGAACAGCCAGGAACGTGGCCAACTGTGTCCAAGCATTGAGATGGTCCCTGTCATCTTCTGAGTGGTGCCATTTCTAGAGCCACATATTCTCTAAACCAAGATGTCCAGGAAAAGCTGAGCAAATTTAGAACATAAAGTTTTGTGCAGACTGAATGAAGTTTCGGAATGACATTTTGAACAATGTGGATAAGGATGTCCTAGAAACTCTGATTGTTATAAAAAAAGCTAGAGCCAAGGGAAGCTAATGAGAGTTCATGAGGGAAGGTAATAAACTTTGAAACTTTGAAGTTCAACTTTCAAACACCTTACATCGTGAGCTCACAGACAAAATTCCAGACTGCATTCAACTAGAAGGCAGCACTGTTCAGACTGTGGAACTTATCATTTAGCTGGGGTGTCCTTCTGACTGACAATGAAGAGCTCCTCTGACATCATTCAAATCAGATCCCTTGATTGAAAACATTTCTTCTCACGTGGTTTTCTTCCTCTACTTGGTTTGAGTAAGTTTTTTTTCTCCCTGGAAAAGGTTGTCTTCTGATAAGGCAATGCCCCTCCTAGCTCTTGATGGAGCCTCACATAAAAATTCTCCATCTACTTGGGAGGCTGAGGCTAGGATTCACTTGAGTTCACAGGTTCAAGGCTACCCTGGGCAACATAGCGAGACGTAGTCTCTAAACAAACAAACAAACAAACAAACAAATAAATAAATCTCCATCTTCAATAGCAGAGACTCAAAGATGAAGGTGAAAGACCATCTCACCTCTTGCCCTAATTTATTTTCTAAGGATGTTATCATCTTTGTCTTGCAGCTGAGTTTACACTTCCTGTGTAAATGAACCCCAGGTTCTGGGGTTCTACCCGGGGGGTCCAATGGAACACTACCTGATGGACAATGCTAACAACTGTCCCTTGCTAGAGCAGCCCAAGGCAGCCACTCTGGTGAGTGCTTTCAAAAGCAAAAACTGACTGAAAACTGAGGTTCCAGAAGATCTTTCTACTTAGGCATACAGCTTCCTGTAGTGCCCCGGTGGAACTGGAAAACTGGCAGAATCTCTACCTTCTTTTCTCTCACGTACTTTCCCTGAGGGAACTTGACTTCTGCTAACTCTCAGAGGACCCTTCTAATCTGGTGACAATGGAGTAGAGAGCAAAGCTGAAGGGGCCGAAAATGTGAGATGCAGAAGCTTGTGAGGCACAGCTTACTCTCGAGACCTCGGTGTTGTCAAGGGATGTCGGGCATTTGAATAAAGAGCTCTTGAATGAAAGCTGCAAGATCCCAAAGCACATTTGGTCTGGGTGAAGAGTGTGAGCTGAGGAGTGAAGCCACCATATTCAGATCCCAGACTTCCATCTGTCACAGGGGCAACCTCCCTCAAGAGTCTGACCCTGTCAAAGGCTTAGTTCTTTTCACAGCGAGGAAGACCAGTCACTAAGAGTTATTACAAATCTGTTAAGTTTGTTGAAATAAGTAAATGAGCTAATACCTACGAGAAACTTAAATCCAAAGCCACAGCCACGCTACCTTCTCTGAAAGGTGAACCTCTTTCAACTTGGCTTTTTTTTTTTTTTTTTTTTTTTTGAGAGTAGGTCTCACTATATTGCCCAGGGTAATCCCAATCCTGTGGGTTCAAGTGAGATCCCCAGCCTAAGCCTCACAGATAGCTGAGATTACAGGCACCCACCACCGCACCTCACTGCTTTTTCAAGACCAGGTCTCGCTATGTTGTCTGGGGTAGTCTTGAACCCATGAACTCAAGTGATCCCAGGCCTCTTTGCCTCCCAGCTCTTGGATTACAGATGCACGCCACAATGCCTGGCTTACATTTTTTTCTTTGTCATTCTCATCTCTTCCCCACCTACCACACAGTTCATGGGGGGTTCTGGTTGATGATTTGCCACCCCCACTAGAATCATAGCTCCATGTGCAAAGGTACTGCGGTCTGTTATGGTCACTGTGTACCCCCAGTGCTTATTCTGTGGCTTATGCTGGCTTATACTGTGGGGCCCCTGGGTTTTGTTGAGTGAAGGAATAACTCCAGAGCCTCGGCCTACTAAGGCTTGGTGGACTTCCTTGTCAATGCACCAATGTATATTTAGCGCAGTATTTGATCTGACCTTATGATTACTCAAAACAGTATCACTGAAAGAGGAACCAGCCGCCAGTGGGCTAGAAAGCCTTGCGGAGCCAGGCACGGTGACTCGTGCCTGCAAGCTTCAGCCTATGAAGTGGCTGGGGCTACAGAT
>PVHY01033244.1:0-11286 GCA_004024945.1 Uropsilus gracilis
TTTGCAGGTGTCCAGTGTGCAGAGCAGCTGGTGGAGTCTGGGGGAGACTTGGTGCAGCCTGGGGGGTCTCTCAGACTCTCCTGTGCAGCCTCTGGATTCGACTTCAGCAGCTTTAGCATGGACTGGGTCCTCCAGGCTCCAGGGAAGGGGCTCCAGTGGGTTGCACGCATTACTACTGGTGATAGCACATACTACGCAGACTCTGTGAAGGGCCGATTCACCATCTCCAGAGACAACGCCAAGAACTCGCTGTGTCTGCAGATGAGCAGCCTGAGCACCGAGGACACGGCTGTGTATTACTGTGTGAAAGAAGATACACAGTGAGGGAAGTGAGTGTGAGCCCAGACACAAACCCTGCAGGGACAGGGGCTGAGCTGTGGTCGCCAGCAAGGTGCAATGGCACACAGTTGCTCCTCAGGACACCAGGGGCTCAGGAAACACCTGGAGGCTGAGGTTTCCTGACTGACATTTGAGGTGATTTGTGGAGCAGGAGAGACCCTGTGGGTGTGAGCAGGGCTGAGCGGGGACAGTGATGTGTGACATGTGACTGGTTTCTGTAAAAGCACAGAAGGAATTTGCAGTCACTGTATGAGCAGAAGCAGAAAGATATTAGGGATAATCCAACACCAGCTCATGAAGTAACTGCCAATAAGTATGAACACAGAGAATTCTTCACTTTGATGTACAAAACCCACAAAGCACCCACTGCGAGAACCTCACTGAATCCTGACAGACCAAAAACCCTCCAACAAGGGCAGGAGAGCCTCGTCCCTGTTCACTGTCACTTTCATGTTGTCTGCCCTGAGCTAAGGCAACAAAACAGTGAAAGGACAGAGTATACAGACTGAACACAGAAACACAACTGTCTCTGGTCATGGATCTCATGAATGTCCAAGTAGTAAATGCAGGAAGTCAACAAAGTGTTTCATGTAATATTAAGCACCGGTAACAAGGAAGTCTACAAGGCAAATTTACAAGGTTGATGAATCAATGGTTATTTGCTCTTATATATTTTGCAGAGAAGCATGTGAAGTCTACATAAAAGTAAAAAAATACTAGTCACGGCAACAAGCTCAAAAGGATGGTGTCAGCGAACCTTTGAAGCTTTAGTTGAACTCACTTGGTAATAAACCTGTTGACACTGGTTTACTATTAACATGGTAAAAAGTGTGTTTACACCTTTGTACCGACTGCACAGACTTTTCATTATGAAAGTCGACAAAGGTGCCTTTGGCAGCCTTACCACCACCAGAGCCCCAGCTACCCCACCATATCTCAAGGGGCTCTGTCCTCTCCAATTGCAACCCATCTGGCAACCTCAGTTTTGGAGTCAGATATCAATAGTTGATTGACTTTGAGATTTTCACTGACCTCTTTTTTACTGCTCTCTATAGTGCACATCTAACGGGACCATCAAGAATCTGCCTTCTTTCCTCCTCTGACATATTTACTCATCACCATCCTCTCCATTCCATCTGTGTGGTTGTAAATGGAGGAGTCCTCCCTCTTTATAGGGGAGCAGTATGCTATCCTTAAATACTCATCAGTTTCCTAAACTGTTATTCTTTCCTAAGGCACGAAAGTGGTCTCAGCTCTACACTGTGTGAAAGGGCTGCCATCCACACAGAGCCAACAACAGGTCCAACACACCCCAGCATTGGCTTCAGTGGTGTCTTTGTGAACAGGGGCCGCTGAAGGAGTCAAGATAAATATGAATCATGGGGTCACATCAAAATAGAAAGCTTCTGACAAGAGAAAGAAACTATCGATAAAAAAGAATTGAAAAAATATCGCCCATCCCACATCTGACAAAGGGCTGACATCAAATAGAGAAAGAATCCTGGCAGAGGTCAACCCAGTATGCACCTGCCGAGCACAAGCACCTGAGCTGCTCACCACAGCCCTCACCCAGCTCTGTCCCCAGACTGTCACATGCTCACACAGCTATAATGACCTGCACCGGCAAGAGCCTCCTGAGGACTTGGGGTGCTACTCCAGATTCGGGGGAGCTCCCCAGACCATGTGACCTCCTTCATAGGAAGGTCAGTCCACGAGTCACTGTGCTCTCTGCCCTCCATGCTGACGGGCCTCGCGGACATGCTGACAGGAGCTCAGGCGCGAAGATGCGGCCTCATCACTTTGTCCCTCTCTTCTGTGGGTGACCCTTCAGAGCCTGAGAACCGACCCTGCTGGAGTGACCACTGCGGTCACACTCAGGGTTCTGTTCAATCCAAGGCCAACGGCCTTGCCTCCAGCATCCATGGCCCCTCCTCAGTGGTGACAGCAAGGAGCCGGCCATCTCAAAGGACAGTCCTGGGACCCAGTCATGCCCCCACCACCCACAGATAGCAGTGGGCAGCTGTCCTACTGTCCATCAGCGTGGCCACTGTCCTACTGTCCTCTGGCCAGTGGCCAGGCCCTTCCAGCCTTGCCCTGACCCAGTAGTCCTCTCCTGGACACTAGGCTCTTCAGTGCGGTCAGCACCACCGCAGCTCCTCTGTGGCCTGCACGCCCAGTCAGACCTCACACCCTCACACCTCCGACCATGCATAGTGACCCGAGGGACATGGTAGCGAGTGTCACCTGGGCCCTGGACCCTGGCAGAGCCTGTCAAGCCTCAGCTCCACCAGGCAGTGCTGGCTGGGCCTTCTCTTGCTACCCCGGGGCCCCACATCCAGCAGTGGCAGCATCTCCACAGGCAGACCTGGACCCGGCCACACGGAGCATCCAGCTTCCAGTGCCCTGGGGTCTTTCAGCTCCTGGACTCTGCCTTGCGGGGCCTCCTTCCTCAGGGTGCAGCCGCTGCACCTTTGAACAGGTGTGCCCAGGGGTCCCAGTGCCCGACCTGAGAGCACCTGGCTGCCGGTGGCGCACCTGGACACCTACTGTCCACGAGGGCCAGACCTGCCCAGACCATGCCCATCTCAGCACTTGGCCAGGAGGCCACAGGGCTCCACAGTTGTTACTGCTCCGGACACTGAGCAGAGCTGCCCCCGGGGGCTTTACAGAAGGGACACGGACCTACCCTGGGCTCCATGGGTGCTGACAGCGTCCCCGCCCCGGGCGCTCTGGAGGCCCCCAGGTTCCCTCATAATCAGCTGGTGTGGCAGCCCCTCTGCCTGGGCTCATCTTCCACTGAGCAGCCAGGGTCCTACTGCTGCTGATGGGCCTACAGAGCCTTCTCGGTCCAGCTCCCTGATCAGAGGACACCCCTGCCTGGTCTCAAGGGCCACGACCCTGCCTGGACTATTTGGGCTCCCCAGCCCAAAGAGACCATCCGCCCAGCCTGGGACCAGGTCAGGGGTGACCTCATAGCCCCTCCAGGTCGGGGTCCTCGCTGGCAGTTCTGTGGCTTCCCACTTGGGCCTGAAATCATTCACTCTCACGGGTCAGACTCGCTGCTCCCTGTGGCCAGTAGCCCAGCCCCAACTGCAGCCACACTAATTCTTAATCTTTCATTTATTCCACTGTCTTCTTCTTTCATTCATTTTTCCTTTGTAATTGCTTCAGCTATAATGTGAAATTATGTATTTGAGGACTTTCTGTCCTCCTGGCGTGGAGCTGTGCTGAGACTTATTCCCCTTTGTGTGGTGCCTGATGTGCCCACAGGCTGGGGAGGTCATGGCTTCTGTGTCTTTGTCTCTGGGTTAATATAGTTTCTTATTTCACAACCTCACTAACCCAGGAGCCAGGGACCAGTTTTTGTACAATTTCCACACGTGAAATGCCTTTAAGCCTTTTCCGTTGGGGTCATGCCCAGTTTGATGTACTTATATATACACAGGAGACAATAGGTACAGTTTCAATCACCACTAACATATAGACTCATTTATAATTAATGTAGTAGAAAGCTGTGTTCACATCTTTGTATCTTTTGCACAGATTATAGAGTCACGCCCTGTCAAATGTGTCTTTGGCTCCCTGTCCACCATCAGAGGCACAGCAACCGCACCAGATTCCATAGGGCTCGGCCTACCTCACACCTCCTCCTCCCCTGCACTTCCCTCTCAGAAGCCTCAGTTCTGCAGTCAGATGTCAGGGGTTAATCTTGGCTTGTTTTCACTGACCCATCGTTATGTTTCCTTATATGCCACATCTAAGTGAAATCACCTAACGCCTGCCTTTCTCCTCTGACTTATTTCACTCAGTGTCCAGCCTCTCCAGGCAATCGCTGTAGCTGCAAATGGCAGCAGTCCATCCCTTTTTATAGGGGAGCAGAATGCCACTTTTTAAATGCACATAAGTTTCTGGAACCATTGCTCTGTCCTAATATTCACAGGTGGTTTGATCACTACACCACGTAAATAGGGTTGCAATCCACACAGAACAAATAAAAGATACAGCACACCTTATCATTGCTTCAGTTATGTCTTTGTGGGCAGTTAGTCATGACAGGGGAGCAAAATAAATGTGAATAAATGGATACATCAAATTATAGAGCATCTGCAGGAGAAAGTAGCCATCAATGAAAAAAAAAATGCAGACAGGGCTGAAAGGGAGAAAATAGTTGCCATAATGCAACAGACAAAGGGCTGAATCCAAGACATAGAAAGAATCCCAGCAAAGGAAGACCCAGTAGAGCACCCGTTGAGCACATGTACTTGAGCTGCTCACAGCAGATAAGTGCAAGCCCTAACCCAGCTCTGTCCCCAATAAAGTCTCGTGCTCACACAGCTATTATGACCCCAAGACCCCGAACCCTCCCTGGACTCCTCTCTCCACAGACACCAACACTGAGCAGCTATATAGCAGGAAACATGCAAATAGGGCGGCCCCCTGCTCATAAAAACCAGCCAGCTTGACCCTACAGATCTGCACAGAAGCCCAGCCCGCATCCAGGTGCCCACTCGGGGTCAACTCTGAACACGGACACTTGCCATGGAGCCTGGGCTGAGCTGGCTGCATCAGGTGGCTATTCTGTGAGGCAATTCCTGGGGAACAGGAGACCCTGAGGAAGGGAAAGGATGGGGGGAAAGACATGGATGTGAGCCAGGTTCTTTTTGGCTGCCCCTGTGTTTGCAGGTGTCCAGTGTGCGGAGCAGCTGGTGGAGTCTGGGGGAGACTTGGTGCAGCCTGGGGGGTGTCTGAGACTCTCCTGTGCAGCCTCTCATGAGCAGTGTATTCACCTTAAGCAGCTATCACATGCACTGGTTCCACCAGACTCCAGGGAAGGGGCTACAGCAATTAGTGATGATAGTAGTTACACACACTATGCAGACTTGGTGAAAGGCCGATTCACCATCACCAGAGACAACGCCAAGGACTCACTGTTTCTGCAGATGAGCAGCCTGAGAGCCGAGGACACGGCCCTGTATTACTTTCTGAGTGAGGGGAGTGAGTGTGAGCCCAGACACAAACCCTGCAGGGACAGGGGCTGGTGTGGGCATGCCCAGGACCAGCAGAGGGCGCTGGGACACAGTTGTTCTGAGGACACCAGGGTCTCAGGACACCTGGAGGCTGGGGTTTCCTAACTGATATTTGAGGGTGATTTATGGAGGAGAGACCCTGAAGGTGTGAGCAGAGCTGTGCGGGGACAGTGATGGGTGACGGTCTGAATCATGGTTTTCCTCAAAAATTGGAAGAAACAAAAGCATAATATCTAAGTAGCAGATGCAGAAATATAAAATCCAAAACCCACTCAGGATGAATAAGTCTTAGTATACTGAGAACACATAGGATTCTTCACATGGTAAATAAAACCCACTAAAATGAAAACTATAAGAACTTCAATGATCATGACAAATCAGAGACACTCCACCAAGGGCAGGAGGACTGGTCCCTGTTCACTTTCAGTTAGAAATGATGGTGACATCTCAGCTACCACGTTAAAAGCACAATAGGAAAGGACTCACAGATTGGGACACAGAAATAAAACCCTTTGGTCATAAATAGCATGAATGTATATATATATATATATAAACTGTAAGAAGTTCAACAACATATGTCATGTAACAATGAGCTCTTGAGCAAGGATGTTCACAAGAGTAATTTACAAGATATATCTTCAAAATTGAGTTACTTTCCTACATTTATTCAAGGGAGACCCGCAAAGCTTATATGAAAACAAAAATAATACTGTTTATAAGAACAAGTTCACAATAACATACTTAGTAGACATCTGATAACATTGTATGAGCGCTACATAAAGGATACTCAGAAAATCTGAAATTAGAAATCATCAAAAAAAAAAAAAACTTTTAGAGTGGTGTTACATACTCGGGGCTGAGATGAGTAAATTCTAGTTACCTAAGAGAACCTAGATTTCATACAAAACTAACATAAAGTCCAGCATATTATTCAGTGGCTATAGACAAACTCTTTTTACACATGCAAAAAAAGTTACTCTGGGCAGACCAACAATTGTCAATAATTATATCAAAATCAACCTCAACTTGCATGAAAAATTCAAACAAAAAAACACTTATAGTTAACGGAGGATGAAGCTTTTACTTCCTGAAGTGTGAACATGACCTTGCGTTGGCACAATGAAAGAGGCGGATTTCAAGAAATAATTCTTCTCTAGACTAAAGACAAGTTGTGAATTCTGCAAGAAGATGAACATAAGTGTCTACCCCATATGATACGTGTGAGTAAAGTTTATTGTTACAAATAAATACAGACTCTGAAAGCTCACCAACCAGAAGCAATCACCCAACTGAATACACACCAGGACACATTAGAAACGAACAACCCAAACGTAGACATAGAACATTCAGCAAAGGATGGAGAAGGAGGCTGACCCAGGGGAGGAAGGAGCACAAAGGAGTATGGTGAAGGGTCACTGGTGATATGGTGGCAGGAGAAAAAACGGACTACAACCGAGTAAGAGAAAATGTGTTAAATAACCAGGCAAGTGTTCGAACAGCCTCCGCAGCACCCAGGGCACACAGAGGGTTTGGAGCCTGCACTGGACTAGACTGATTTCCGGCTCCAGTAGTGGAAGTGGGGTCTTTAGGCTTCTCTGTGTCTATTATCATGGCTTCTGCAAGGAGTGAGAGCTGCACTGTTGCTCTCAAACCTGGTTTCCTCTGGCATCTCCTCTCCCAGGCTGATGCTGAGCAAGATGGATCAGGTGGATCCTTGTCAGGTCCTGACCTTGAGGAGAAGCTTCAGTCTCTCCCATGGAGGGAGATGTTTCTATGGGTGTGTGCACGTGGTCTGTGTCCTGCTGAGGTGTATCACTTCCAGCGTCATCTCAATGAGAATATTTATCATGAATGGACATGAATCTTGTCAGTTTTTTTTTCCCTGCAGCTCTGGACCTGACCCTGTGAGTCTGCTTTTCCCTTGTTGAAATGGTGATTCCATGAATGACTCTCATCATGTTCATCTATCATGTATCTCTGGAATACACACATGTGGCCCTGATATGTGCACCCCGCATAGTGTTGTTAACTCAATTTCCTAGTATTCTTTGAGGACGGCTTCACCATATGTATTAGCATATTGGTCTCTACCTTCATCTGTGTGTTAAGCCCTTGTTCACTGTATTGTCAGGTTTATGTTTTCATCAGGAAATGTACCCTTTCCCTCGGGCTCTGGAATAGATAAGAAGGATGCTGTCAGTGACCATTTAAAAGGCCTGGTGTAACTGAATAGGGGGATCAGTATGCCCTTTGCTCTTGTCCTTTGGGAGACGTTGATAATTTTCATTCTTCTGCATTGTTTCTTGTCGGATTCCAGTTACTCATTGCAGATGGGGTTATATTAATTTACGGCAAATAAAATGCACAACCAACTCACCATTTATGCCTTGTTCTATGTGGACTGGTATGCAATGGCAAAGGAAGCAAAAATAAGTCTATGAAAGGCTTATATCAAACTAAAACATTTCATAGAGTGAACAGCCAAACAAAAAGACACCCTATGAAATGAGAGAAATGTAGGCACATAACACATCTGACAAAGGTCTGATGCAAACCACACACTGACTTTGTACAAGATGAAGACCCAATTGCAGACCAAAGAGAAGATTCTATGCCAATTTTGTATTCATGTACTACGTGCTCAGTATTCACCAGGCTCTGTCCACTAGTTCTTTAAATGCTTATAATCCAACATGGTAACGATGTCCCCAGGAACCTCCCTGTGATCCTTTCTTCCAAGATATCAGCCCAGAGCTGCTATATAGCAGGAGAAATGCAAATAGGGCCAGCCCCCTGCTCATGAAAACCAGCCAGCCTGACCCTGCAGCTCTGCACAGGAGCCCAGCCCACATCCAGGTGTCCACTCGGGGTCAGCACTGAACTGGGACTCACGATGGAGCCAGGGATGAGCTGGCTGCTCCTCATGGCTCTTCTGGGAGGTATTTCCTGGGGAACAGGAGACTCCAAGGAAGGGAGGAGTCATGAGGGAAAGAAGTCATGGATGTGAGCAGGGTCCTGATGGGCTGTGTTTCTGTTTGCAGGTGTCCAGTGTGTGGAGCAGCTGGTGGAGTCTGGGGGAGACTTGGTGCAGCCTGAGAAGTCTCTGAAACTTTCCTGTGTGGGCTCTGGATTTGACTTTAGCAATGCTGCCATGGACTGGGTCCGCCAGGCTCCAGGGAAGGGGCTAGAGTGGGTTGCATACATTAGGTATGATGGTAGTAGAATAGAGTACGCAGACTCAGTGAAGGGTCGATTCACCATCTCCAGAGACAATGCCAAGAGCACAGTGTATCTGAAGATGAGCAGCCTGAGAGCCGAGGACACAGCCGTGTATTACTGTGCAAGAGACACACAGTGAGGGGAGTGGTTGTGAGCCCAGACACAAACCCTGCAGGGACAGGGTTGGGATGGGGATGCTCAGGACCAGCAGGGGCCGCTGGGACACAGTTGCTCCTCAGGATACCAGGGGCTCAGTAAACACCTGGAGGCTGGGGTTTCCTGACTGATATTTGAGGGTTATTTGTGCAGCAGGAGAGACCCTGAGGTTTGAGCAGAGATGAACGGTGGACAATGAGGAGTGAAGGTGTCTCCTGAGTCATGGTTCTGACGCTGAAGCTCCGAATGGTGCTTTCCAAAAGGACAGAATCACAGTACCCGCATCAGTGGGGGTTAAACATGCGGGGAAACCAGCTCCACACAGGGGTCAGGGATCCTGATCAGCTCAGGAGACACGAGTCTTCACTGGGAAACAGAACCTTCGAGCAGCAGCAACGGCGCCTCCCTGACCCGATGGTCCTGAAACATCTATCCAGGAAGGCAAGCCCGGCCCTGTTCCTCTCTCTAGGCTGCTCTGTCCTTCTCATCGCTGCCCACACGGGAAGGTGTGCAGCCTAGACACAGGCTGACTGTGCCTGGGTTCAGATCGGGACCATCCTCGAGGACATTTTGGCGCAGCCAGGAACTAGTGTCGTGGTTTGCAGCAGCAAACTGTAGGAGAAGGTAACAGGGCAGAACAGTCAACCAGGGGCGACTCTCGCTCTGCTGTCCTGGCCCTGCTTGCCTGTGGATTCTGTGGAGATGTTTAGGATACGAGCCTTGAGCCTCCTGCATCCAGGCAGGTCATGGCCACAGTTGAGGAAGAGGCTGCCCACACTGTTCTCCAGCCCAAACACAACACAGGTCTCCCAGAACCATGGGCAGAGGCAGGGTCTTCTCGGGCAAGTCTGTACTGCAGATATGCATGCCATGCCTGCTGGGGGCCGGTCCCCTTGTCCTGAGGGCTCCCCAGGGCAGCGGCCATGGCCAGAGCTGCGACAGTCAGTTCCCACAAAAGTCCATGTGAAGACGCAAGGAGACAACAACACACCCATGTGAACATCAACTCAGAGCACACATGTGTGCACGGCCTGTTCAGGAGGCCTGTACACATGGCTATTTCTGGCCCAGATCTGGTCAGCAGAGACACGTGACACTTACAGGAAATAAACATGCCACCAAGATGTCATTCATCAGCAGTTGTGCGCCAACTCCGCCCTATTGTTCCGAAGGGCACAGGCCCCAGGACAGCAGAGATGACCCGATTACTCGACGCTGAGCAGCCCTCCACATATAGAGCCAGGCCCTCACCTGGAGGAAACACTGAGCTCCTTGGGAAAATGACCGCTGAGTGGACTCTGCCCTTGGGGTTCCCTAAAGTCCCCTCATCCACCAGATCAGGAGTTCCTCACGCAAGGTGTCCACCTCTGACGCAACCTCGGGGACACGGGTTGATGACACATCCTGATGTGGCCTCAGGGGCTTGTCCTGGAGGGAACATCTGGGACTGGGGACAAGGCTGGGTGTGCCCTGTGAAGAGACGAAGGTGTCAGCCACTGTTGGGCCACGTGGTCAGTGTCAACATACGATCAGAGACGCAGCTGCTCTGCGGCCACGCCTGTGGGGGACGCCAGCCTTGGGAATGGCCATTTGGGAGAAAGCAGCATATCCTGAGCCTGATAATAAAGCTTTGTCTCAGCTCCCGAGAGAGCCTGGGCACGGCCTGTCTGTCTCCATGGACTCCACCGTCCGTTCTCGGAACCGCTCCCATGGGTTCAGCTCCAGCCATGTCACCCACACCCAACCTTGTGGGACTGACCTCAGCAGGGCAGAGGTCAGGCTCGTGCACAAAGGGCAGACGGGGTGGGGGGCATTCGGAGCCTCAGCTGCCAGCTGTCCTTCCCGCTGTCCTGCCCACTCGGACCAGAGGGTTGAGCCCCAGTCAGCGCCTGTCACTCTGCCGGCCTGGGGCTCAGATGGGTCCCATAGACTCCTGGGAAATAGGCCTGTGTGGATGGACACTCGGCAGGATGGTGCTGGTGCAGCTGAGGGTCCATGGGGAGGGGTCCCCTGAGCCTGGTCCTTCCTGCCTCAACCCCCAGGTGTGCAGAGCGGCAGCTACAGGAGCCCGGTCCTCCCCTCAGCCTCTCTCTGCTCCTTGCTGGGCTCTTCCTGTCCACAGAGGTGGAGGATCTGCTCAGCCAGGCCCTGCCTGGTCAGGGGACACAGGCCCGGTGACGAGACCCAGGATCCTATATGGCCGGGGACAACGAGCAGGAGCAGGGACACCCCAGGACCAGCCCAGGCCCTGACCCCGCTCCCTAGAGTGGACTTTCCGGGGTCACCGCGGGAACTGGAGGAAGCTGGGCGTGGCCAAAGCAGAGCCAGCTCTCCTGGGCCCCGCGAGTCCACGGCTGGACAGGATTGGCTGCGCAGTCGGGACCGTCCCGTGGACACTCGGGTCTCGGGCTCCGGCGGCCGCATGTCCGGGAGGCAGCAGCGTGGTCCCCGCAAGAGGCAGCGGGGCTCGGCAGAGACGGTCCCTTGGCGGGCTGGTCCGGCTCCAGGCCACGGGCAGCCTGTGGCGTTTGGCCGCTGCTGCAGG
>PVHY01033245.1:0-11288 GCA_004024945.1 Uropsilus gracilis
AGAGTGGAGAGGGAGGAGAGGGAGGGGGAGATAGGGGAAGGGAAGGGAGGGAGGAGAGGGAGGGAGAGGAAGGGGAGCGGGACAAACGTTGAGGTTGGAGGGGATGGGAGTAGAAAATGCCTCTAACAGCTCCAATGTGCCCTGCACCCCTTTCTTCTTGCTATTTTGTTCCCCAAGCGACTCAGCAACCTTCACACCCCCGCCCCCAGGCCCCTGCAACCTTTCCTCACTGGCGGTAGCATTGCAGAAAGTCTCAGAGCAAGATTGATGGCTTCATAACCTGCCCGGAGTCCTTGTGCTTCTGTTGCCGCGTCATGAATCATCAACGCCACATCACCCTCTCCCGCCAAAGAGGACCCGAAGGACACTCCTGAGCACAGTGGCCACCGGCCCTGCCCCTGCTGCTGGACACTGCGCTGTGGTCACGAGAACGAGGGGCGTGGAGAGGGGCTGCAGGCAGTGACGCTGCTTCCTGGGCGAGGGGACCCGCGGCTTCGGTGGCGTCTCCTTGCAGAGTCTCTTCTTCACGAGTCTCGGGCACTAATTTAATAGTTGCTGCAATCACAACAGCCATTAGCAGTTTCAAGGTGCTGGATCAGGTGCTTACATTGAGGCGGGGTTTCTAGGCTATTTTTCTCTCTAGCTTAATCTTTCAGGCAGAGACACAAGCTCTGTCTTCTATCCTGGTTTTACAGCCCGAGAACCTGAAATGCAGGGTGTGGCCCATGAGGGCCACAAATGTAATTCTGAGGTCTGAGTGGCCCCGAGCCTGTAGAGGGATCTGTTCTGCTCTGGTTTCTTTAGTTCCAAAGTAAAGCGTCCTTGTCATGATGGCATCGTCAGCCACACCCCCCCACACCCCCCACCCTGCTCTGTTTCAGAGGCGGCTCCCCCAGAGCAAGGAGGGATGGGACCTGTGTTCTCTTGCTAGGATTTCTGGAACAACGTGCCACAGCTGCCTCATCATTCTGGAGGCTGGAAGCCCAAGAGCAAGGTGTCTGCAGGGCCCTGCTCCCTCTGAAGGAGCTGGGGCCAGGTCTCCGTTGGCTTCTGGTAGTGACTCAGCACATGGCTCCATAACTCCGATGCTCACGTGGCTCTCTCACGTGTCCCCATTCCTATAGGGCCAGAATAAAATATATGGGCACCAGCCATATGGGATGAAGAGCCGCCCTAATGACCTCATGTTAACCTGATATTCTGCAAAGTCCTTATTTCCAGATAGGGTCATCGTGACAGATCCTAAGGGTTAGGAACTTCAGCATTCTTTTGGGGGATGCAATTCAACCCACACAGCTTCCTTCTTATGTACCAGGTCCTGTCCACACTGTGGGCTTCTAGATGAGAAACCGAGCTTCTCTTAAGTCTCCAGCCGTGAGAACTCCAAGAGGAAGACAGGAGCACGAGAGGGTGCATGTGTGTGCGTGCACCAAGGGGTAGAAGGGCCTTGTTTGGGGGTGTGTGTAGCGCATGAGGGAAAGGAGCAAAGCATCTGTCCTTTGTTGCCCTTGAGGCATGCGGGTGCCCTAGGAGGCCTTGGGGCCTGGCTAACTCCCCAGTATCTCCATTTATGAAATGAGGGTTCACAGCAGCAGCTTGTCCAAGCACACAGATTACTATTAGCGATAGCACCTCACAAGCACTGTACCTATTGTCCCGGCTCACCGGATGCCAGACAGCCTCCCGTGGGGGAGCGCTCATCACAGGCCGGAGAAGCCGGTGGCTGGTATCTCTCCCTGCCTGAGAGCCCAGGCCACTCAATATCCCAGAAGATAGAGATCAATCCTGGCGCTGCCGAGAGGAAACCGATCAGTCGAGGAAGAGAGGGCGCCGCTAAGAGATGAGCAGATCTGGGGAAAAAAAGTTAACAGCAGCTAATTCAGTCACACTTAATTTAAAGTCTTCCCAATGAGAGGTTTAATCTAGATTGAATAAAGTAGGATCTGTGCATTAGCGGGGAACTGGAAAAGCCTTGATGAAATTTTGCAGTTGTTGTTGATCATCTGAGTTTCTTATTTCCTGCCTCTCTCCCATCCTGTGGGTGACTCTTGCTGGAATGGCAGAATCTGCAGAAGGTTTTTGCAGTTGATAGCATCAGAGAGGAGGGGAAACATTATATTGGAATACAAACAACAGGTTTGAGCCTATATACTGCTCATTCACTCTTTGTTCACTATTCAGTCAACAAATACTTAATAAGCAACTACTGTGTGCTAGGCATGGTGGTAGACCTGTGAGGGTATCGCAGTTATGACTACATTATCATTCCTTCCCCTCCAGGGCTCTGGTCTAGAAAACAGACAGAATTGTAAATGATGAAATCATCACGCCACGTACTTAGGATGAGAGGTGAGTAATGTGTTGTGGGAAATGCAGAAGAGGGACAATTAATTCAGGGAGAGGGTGAGATGCTGGTGGGGGAAGGAGCCAGAGGAAGGGATATTCCAGCTACATGTTGAAGGATGTGTTGAATTTTCCAGGAAGACACAACTTGTCTTCATCTCCTTTGACAAAGGAGGAACCACCGTCTCCAGTAATATTTCCAGGGATCGGAGCTGGGAGCAGCAGAGCCAAGCTCAGACTTGAGGTCCCCCAGTCTTCCTCCTGTCGCCCCAGGCTTACCCTTTCAGCCCTTGATGCCTGAGGTTTCTCACTGGGGGAGCTGGAGAGGCCCTTCCCTGAGCAGCCCCTTGCCGGATGCCTGGGGGTCCCAGGAGAGGCTGCTGGCTCCGGTGCCTGGGGGGGGGGGATGCCTGCAGCCCCTCCGGTGTGTGGTGTGATGAACAGCCACCCCCTGACACTGGCCCGGCTGCGCTTCTCCTGCTAACAACTGAACTGATGAGAAGGAAACTTCGACTTGATTAGTGATTATTGTCTGGCTGCAGCCGTGGTGCTAAGCCTACTCATTTTGGGGAGGAGAAAAAGGATGTTTGGAAAAAACACTAGCAGTCATCTCACTGCCTGAGTGAAATGCAGGCTTGTCTCAGCCCCTCCCCACAGCTGGTCTTGCTCTACTTTGCTTCCAAACTGGTGTCAGCCTTTCACTGGGGAGGGCTGGGCTGGCAGGGTGGAAAGTACCTCCCCTAAACCACACCTTCCGGGGGAAGAGGGGTTGAGAGTGTTGGGGGCATGACCCAGAAGCCTGTGCATCTGGAATCTCTGGGCCAAACTCACCCATGACCACCTGACCGGGAAGCCAGACTGCACGTGCATGCATCCCGAGGGTGTAGACAGAAAGGCTGGGCTCAGCATGGGATCTTGGGAGACTCGCTCGTGCCTCAGTTTCCTCATCTGCAAAGTGAGAATAGTACAGTTGTTTATAAGAATGGGGCTGAGCCAATGGAGAGTTCAGCACCGTGCCTGGCAGGGAATAGGGCTGTGTGTCTGTCACTGCTATTCCCAGTGGAGGTCCCGGCTGGGCTGCTTGGGGTCCGTGGGGTTTTGATGTGTCCTCACTTCTCTGGAACTCAGCTCTCTTTTGGTAAGAGAGGTGCCGCCCTTACCTCTTGGGAATGTTGCAACGGTGAGGGAGAGTGGACAGGGCTGTCCCGTGGAGGTGGGTATAGGTCCAAGGGGGGCTCATGGTGACATATCCATATGGTGTCCATGTGCTGGACACACACTGAGCCCAAATCTGGACAGGGGACCCCAGCACCAGGTCCTGGAGTGGCGCGTAACCTGGGGGTTTTGAGGGGATGGGATCGTGTAATCTCTACCCTGGGGAAGTTCAACCTAAGTAGTTGTAAGACAGTGTTACAACTTAGCAAAAACAAAACAAGAAGGCCAGTCAAAAAAGACACTTCTCCAAAGAGGAACTACAAATGGCAACATGAAAAAATGTTCAACCTCACTAACAATCAGGGAAATGCAAAGCAAAACCACAACGAGATACCACCCTACACAGGTAAGAATGGCCCACATCAAGATAAGCAAACAAACAAACAACAACAAATGAGCAACAACAAGTGCTGGCGTGGATGCGGAAAGGAACATTCTTACACTGCTGGTGGGAATGTAACTGGTCCAGCCACTACAAAAAAGCAGTGTGGAGGACCCTCAGACTAATGAAAAGGGAACTACCATCAGGCCCAGTCTCCTTTTGGGAATCTACCCAAAGGAGACCTCAGTATAGATACAAAGGGACACCTGTGCTCGTATGTTTATTGCAGCATATTTATAATTGCGAGGACATGGAAACAAGGCACATGTCCCAAACAGATGACTGGATGAAAGAGATGTGGTGCATATACACAACGGAATATCACTCATCAATTAAAAATGGCAAATCTGACGCATTTATAACATGGATGTGCCTAGAAGAAATCATATTAGCAGAAACAAGTCAAAAAGAAAAAGACAGAAACCAAATGGTTTCACTAATATATGGGACATAGGAAAAACAAAGGCCAGGTGGAAAAATCAAAACAAACCAATAACGCAACTGAAGTACACAACTGGGGCTGGGGGTGGTGAGGTGGAGTGGTCAGGGAGGGCAGGTAGTGGGCGAACCCCAGGGAATACAAAGATGTGAAATATATACATATAGGTATAGATAGATATAAATTATTTGAATAAAAAAAAAAGAAAGACAGTATTTATAGACTTGAGGCTCTTTAACCCCTGCAAAAGGTCTAGCCATGAAGTGTAGGTGCTAAAAGGATGCAGAGAGAACAGTGTCAGGCAGGGCTGATGGGGGAGGAGAGGGAAGGGATTAAATGACACGAGGAAAGAGGAAAGGGCACTCCCCATGTGGGTGGGGTGATGGGGGTGGTGAGTGATGAGGGGGACACGATCATATTGCATGCCTACTCAGCTGTGCAAGGGGCTTCTCTACCACTCTTCTGACACTCCTAGCTAAGCCACAGGAGGGGCAAGCCTGGTCCAGCATGAAACCAGAGGCTGCCAAGGTTCAGCAGGCTCCCAGAACAGTTTGGGTCCACGATGGCCAGGCCCTGGAGCTGGGACTTGCTCCCCAACATCTACATCAGGTTGTCTTTTCCCACGTTGTTGACTGCTTTCCCCATTGTGCTTTCTTTTGGGCCTGGGTCATGTGGGCCTGTCTGATCTGAAGCAACTGGCGCATGGTGGGCCTTGGCTGCACCAGCGTTCTCCAGCATTTAGGAAGTGCTCACGAAATTACAGATTTGCCACCCAGGGACAATACAGCCCAGACAAGTTTTCCTTGCACTTTTTTGGGCCGCTCTGAGAAGGGCATCGATGGTATTTTCTAGGGCACACAGAGGCAGCATTCCTGCCTCCAGGTCCATTGAACGGGCTGACCCTCAATTGTGCCAGCTTTCACCCTCTACCCCTCCTCATTGCCCTTTGTCCCTTTCTCCTCTCCCTTCTCTGTCTTGTCAGTGTCTCCTGGCCATGATCTCTTCTTCTTTCTTTTTGCCTTTTCCAGTTTCCTGCAGTCCCGTCACATTTTTCCTTGCTGCTTCTCTGCTTTGGGTCTGCCCCCAGCGGGTGTGGGCATGTCCTAGGGACTTAGGGGGTCAAGCAGAGTGTCAGCTGGGATGTCAGCAGCCTGGCAGGCTGGCGCAGAGCCCAGAGAGGCAGAGATGGACCAGATGGGGTTTCCTTGGCCCCACTGCACACTTTGGAGCATCTGATCTCAGTCTCAGCATTTAAACTCTGAGGCTGAGCATCATTTTTGTTTCACCTCTCAGGGAATTACACTGAGAGCCAGGTGATGTCAGGCAGTCTCTGTGCTCCGACGGATCATGCCCTGGAGTCAGGACATCTCGGTCCAAGTCCTGGCTGGACTGTGCAACCTTGACCAGGACACATTCCTGACTTCATTTCCCTGTAGTTGAGGACAGCAACGAGGGTGCATTAGGTGTCTGTGGGAAGGTGCTTTGTGGAGACTAAAGCTCTGCTCTCAGCACCAGCTCCCTGAACAGTGCCCCAAATTGTCCTCCAGTCATGGCTGTCCCCCTGGGCAAGGTGCTGGCCATGTTCCCAAAGCTGCTATGAAGGTGCCCTTCATCTCCTGCCCTCTCCTGGGACTCTGTCCACTTCCTCCCTCCAGCCACCTTCTTCACCAGCTTGGCCGCCTCACCCTAGGTCACCCCTGCTAAGCAGGTCCAGTGTCCAAGTGTCTGGCCATGTTGGGTCTGTCCACAAACTCCTGGCAGTCAGGCCGCTGATTTATCTTCCGATGTACTCTTTGCCATCTGTTTTCATATTGCTTTCAGCACAAGATAAGTGGCTCCCATACAGCGCTGAGCTTCAGAGATTGCAAAGTTCATGAGTTTGCAGAATTTATGATAAGGCAGAGAATTGTTTTAGTGCATCATTCATGTGCGCAAGGTCCAGAACGAAATGCTGCTGCTTCCAGATGTTTTCTTCTCTGCCATCCCCTACTCAGGAGGTGGGATGGCCAGCCAGCATGCCTGCCACTTGTGCTTGTGACCTCGCAAGCATTCGGCTCCTTGCCAGTGTCTGCGGTGACACAGTAGGGAGCACCTCTCTGCAAAGAGGAGGAGGAAGGTGGAGGGGAAGTGAAAAATCTAGAAGGTGATCAGGCACTCTGGTCTGTATCCTCCAAGGTAGTTGGTCTGTATCCTCCAAGGTAGTCACAGGTGCTCTGTGGGTGGGTGGTAGCAGAAACCATCATCCAGAGTTTCATTTCTCTTTAAGTTTTGTTTTGTAAAATCTTTCACCATGGCAAGTGAGGCTATGCATCATACATATGCAATAACAAACCACAAATGACTATTTAAGGAGTATCCATCTCTGCTTCACTACTCTGTGCCTTTTGGAGCTTGATCGCTCATTTACTCGCCCATTCTCCTGGCATGGCTGGTCAAGCATCAGGCCCGGGTGAAAGATGACTCCAGGTTAGAATCTCAAGTATTTATTTTACCACAAGTTATTTGGTGCAGAGAAACTTCAAGTTCTCCATCTGAGAAGCAGCTAGTGTGTGTGTTTCTGTCACTGCTTACAGCAGGGTCAAGAGGACAATGCATAGAAAGGACACAGCACACCTCTGCAAATAGAGTGTACACTCACTGTAGATTTGCTCCTATTAACTGTTCTTTTTCTCTCAAGCACACGACCTTGTTCTCAAAGAGTTTTTGGTCACTAAGAACAGAGACATGACCGAGTCATCTCTGAGCTGCTCTGCAGAAGGGGAAGCCAGAATCTCATGTGGAGGCATAGCTTAGGGGAAGCTAGAAGGACATGGCTTTGAGGCTGACTAAAAGGAGGAGCCAGGAAGATGAAGAAGGTGGAAGGGAGGATCCTAAGAGGGATGCTGGTGTCTCAGAGACAGTGGAGCTAGTTCTGGAACTGTATGTGGTTCATATGTCTAGAGTGAAGGGGATGGATAAAAAACATGCAGAATGAGATGGAGAAGGTTTCATTTTTTTGTTTGTTTTTTGGATTTTTTTTTTGTCAGGATCTGGAGCATCTTGCAAAGGATTTTGACCCCTGTACTCAGGGAGTCCCTGGGGGTGTCAATGTATTTCTATTAAGCTCCCAGTTGCCCAAGTGCTCCTTTATGGTAGATGTTGGGATGTGTTTTACCTACATTATTCTCTCAATTTAATCTCACCGCAGCTCTATGCGCTCAATCATTTTATACCCATTTCACAGAGTAGCAAATTGAGTTGAAGTCACTAGATTAAAGTCATAGAGTGTGTAATAGAGTTGAGGTTTCTGTTTGTTTCTGTCTGACACCAAAACCTTCACTAGTATTGTGTGTCACCTCCTAACTCAACCGGCTTCTCTCTTCCAGACAGTCAACAGCCTTCTGTAACTCAGGACTGAGTGGGCATAGTTCAATTTCTAGCAACTGGATGGACCCAGACTTGGAGTGAACAGAATGGAACAGGCATTGCGCATGCCCTTTAGCTGACTTGGCTCAGCGAGCAGCTGCAAGGTCAAGCCCAGGTTGAAGTGGCAGGCTTTCAACATGTGTGCAGGGGTGTCTGCAAGGCAGCTGAGTGTTTGCAAGCCTTGGCAAGCAAGTAAAGGGACTTTGGAGTCCTCTACCTTGAGGGTCTACACAACACTGAACAAAAGGATGTTCTGATGCACACCTGGTGTGCACACTGAGCTCCCTGAATCCCCTTCTCTGGCTTCTTCCAAGAGCCCCAGAACTTCTGCTCATGCTGTTCTGAGGCCACCAGACTTCTTGGCTCAGAGTAGTCCACCATTTTTCTTGGGTATTCCTTTTTACTATGGGTTTTCTCCTTCCTTCCAGAACTTTGCTGGCTCCTTGGACACACACGCACACTCTGATTGTGCCTCTTGTACTTGTACTGCAGAAGGGGAACCCAGAATTTCAGTTGAAGGCTTAGCTTAGGGGAGGCTTAGTGGACATGGCTCTGAGGCTGGTTAGGAGGAGCCAGGAAGTGAAGAAGATGACCATTATGCACAACTCCCAGTTTGCCTTTGTCTTAGATGGGAAACAAGACAAACTTAAGTGATCTACTTTGTAACATAACTGGAACAAGTCCTGGCCCAGGACAGGAGGGTAGTAAGAAGCCAGTAATCTGTGGACAGACCAGAGGCAGAGTTTGTTTGCAGACCTAGGGCTGATGGCAGTGAGCACGTGGAGGAGACCACCTGTTCTAACTCACTGCCAGGCAGGAGGCCCAGGGCAGAGGAGGTACGGAGAGGCTGAGATCAGATTCTGAGGACAAATCTGAGCCCTAATAATGGGGCATGAAAACCCTTGGATCGGAACTGGCACTGGCCCAGCTGTCATCAGAATGATGCATTTTCTTGGGGTTCCCTCTGGGATCTCCATGCTCGAGGAATGTGGACATTTTGTAGGTTCTTGCAGAGTCAGGGAGCAATATAGTGACTCATATGGGCAGAGCCTTAAGCAAGATGGATGAGGAGTGTGGAGAGGGGCGGCTTCCCAGAAGTTCAGGGGATCAAGAAGTGACCTTTGGAGCCCAGGGACAACCCAAATTCATCTCCAGGCTCTGGGGTCAGCAGCTTCCTCACAAATAGGAAAGTGAGCTCAGCCAAGGTCAAGTTGATAGTAAGGGCAGAGACAGGCTTTGAATTTAGGAATGTCCATTTCCAGAAGTCACACTTTTAAGCAATGAATGGACTTTTGCCTGTTTCAATTGGTCAGAGTTTCAACACCTGCCTTGGTTCAGCATTGACTGATATTTCCCAGAGCTATTTACATTTTAATGTTGAAAAAAATCTACCACAACTCAAATAAAATAAGTCTGATTTCCTAACAGGATTTTGGACAGGGGCGTTCCTTGGATTTGCAAGATGCATTGACCTACTCCATGGCTACCCCATATGTGTGACTCTTAAATATTTGCAGTGTGTTCTAAGGTGTGCAGAGTTCTGTGTGCATACTAAGTGCAAAATACCAACCAGATCTTGAAGATTTACTATAAAGAAATAATGTAAGATATCTTATGATCTTTATATTGATTGCATGTTGAAATAATAAAATTTGGGCTATATTGTGTTAAGTAAGATAACTAATTAAATTTCATCTTACCCGATTCCTTTACTCCTGTAACCATTAAGAACATTTAAATAACATCTGTGGCTCACATGTATGGCTAGCTTTATATTTCTGTTGGACAAACTACTCCAGATGACGATATTCCTATGCTATTTGTGACTTTCACTCAAAACATTTATAAATGGTGACTTCTTTATATTGGAGCTCTGTTATCTACAGCATTGATATATATTTGTTTTATAAATATATTTTCTTCATCTATAAAATGGGCATAATATCTATTAATGAGTAATGATGCTGATATAATTATATACGTTCATGTTAATTATATGATTATATGCTTATATTTTATGAATATTAGTAGAATACTTATATAACCATATACTTACATATTAACTAAATTATGTTTTGATACTTGTACATAGTTACTTATACTAGCATATATAATTTATGTTATATATAGTTATATTGTATATAATCTCTTGTATAGATGAGGAAGGTGAGAACCAGGTTAATGAAACCCAAGGCCCACCAGTCAGTAACAGATAGCTCAGCACATGGTTACAGGTCTCACTTCTGCCACTTACTAGTCATTGACCTTTGGGCAAGGTGCTTAACCTCTCCGTGTTTTAGTTCCCTGTTTTGTACTCGCAGATGCAAACAGAAGTTAGCCTACACTAGTTTGGAGAATTCAGAATTTCCTATATGTCAAGCACTTTCAGAGAAGCCTGGCACTGTTGAATAATAAATGATCAAATAAACGATAATTAGCTATTATTGTCTCTCAGTGACAAGAGCTGGAATCTAAACCTGCTGTGCCCCACACTCTTTCCACCAGGCAGCCTAGAGAACATCTTTCATGTGCCAAGAATACCCTTTTGATGCTTAAGGGTATGTAATATTAATAAGAAACAGGTCTTGCTTTGGGGGTCTCACAATCTGGTGGAGAAGGTAAGGAATGTACATAAAAATTATAGAGTAGGTAGAAAGAGTTGAGTGGTGACCCAAAATGGTGACATAAGGGTGGAGAAAAAGAGTGTTGCAAAAGCTCAGTTTAGGATAAGATCATGTTGACTTGGAGGCAATCCAAGGGGACTTCCTGGAGAAGGTGGCATTTGGGCCTTAAAAATTCAGGGTGTAACAAAGATGAGTTTGGGCATTGTGGATAAAGGCAACACCAGTAGCAAACATGCACATGTGAGAAAGTGAAGGCAAGCTTGGATTGAGTAGGGAAATTCCCTTCTACAGGAATGTCGTTTGTGGTAAGTGTATGAGTGATTGACTGGGGCTGGTTCCTGAGGCCGAGGAACACTGGCCTACAAGAGTTTACCAGTGGCTAGTTTTCATGGCTGCTGCATGTGCCTGGGCAGATGGTGTTCTGAACAAGGATGCCCAGTTGGGGGAACTAGTAGAGATTGAATCCATTCTGACCTCTTCTCCATCAAGCCCAGTGCCTTTCACTGGTAGGATGACACTTTCTTCTAATTTACGTAAAAGCATCTGCCAATTTTGTGACCAGTTTGTCCCCTTATCAGACGTGTTGACTGTCACCCCCCCCCCTGGTGTCGCCTTCCCATCCTCAGCCACCACACCTGCACATGCAGAGTGTCTCTCCAGGCGCAGGGTTCTCTCCCCGCTGTAACTGCAAGTGACATCTCTTTTCTCATTTGCTCAGAATCATTTTCATATAGGTGGCACTGCGAGTCCCAGGATACATGGGGTTTCTGGCAGGAGAACCAGTGGGGCCATCTCAAAGAGGTGTCCAGGCTTGTCTTTGTTTGGATGAAAATGTCCAGTGCCAGTGTCCACAGCGATTCCAGCACCAGGCCTGCCCCCC
>PVHY01033246.1:0-11285 GCA_004024945.1 Uropsilus gracilis
GAAGCAGTCTAAAGAGTTTGGAGATTTGAACTTCATGTTGGAGTTTGTCGTATCTTTGATTCAGATGTTTTTTGGAGAGGCTGTGAGCAAGGCCTGAGAAGATGAATCTGCTGTTGGTTCCTATTTTACCTTGGAGTTTTTCTACAGCCTAAAGTTGAGAGGATGTTAAAAGAAAAAAGGACACCAAGTCTTGGACCATGTGTTTAGAGGAAGCTGGAACAGACACTAAAAAAGGAAAATGGGAAAACCCTGCTTTTTCAACACGTGCTGCTGAACTCAGATCAATTGGACATGTGGTGGGATAACTGGGTTTTTCATGTTTATTTTGTGGCACATGTAAGGGGTAACTGTGGTTTTTACATGCTTACCTTGTGAGTACATGTTTAAGTAATCACTTTCTTACTTGGTTGCTTAGTATTAAATAGTTTGATCACTCTAAGTGTTTGGTCTAGCTTTAGAATTACATAGTAAGGTGGGGGTGGGGTGGGGGCTAGGGGTGAAGAACCCTAAATGGGACAGGCAAAAGACAGTTTTAAATTTTCTTTTTCTTTGGTTTGAGACAGAAAGGGCCAGAGGCAAACAGATCTCTGAATGACAAGGGTAACTAGTGAGTGGAAGTTTAAGTGTTGATAAGGTCTTTTTCCTGTTTGTAGCTGGTAAAGAGGTAAAGGTTTTTCTCTGGTTTAGGAAAAACTGGCAAAAGGATTTTTAGTATAAAGCCTGGTCCCCCTCTCCTGATAACACCATAAACATATAATTCAGTGATTCAAAGAAATTTTGTAACAGCTTTATTGAGTTATAAATCATATGCCATACAATTCATTCTTTTAAAGTGAACAATTTAATGTTTTATAGTGTTGGTCATAATGTTTTACAGAGTTGGGCAGCCATCACCACAATCAAATTTACAGCATTTTATCATGTCTAAAAGAAACATTGTACCAAATTGCAATCACCCCCAACCTTTCCATTCTACTTAATATTCTTCCCACAGCACTAAACAATAATTAATCCACTTTCTACATCAATTTCATCTATCCTGGACACTTCATATAGTAAGATTTTGTTACTAACTTCTTTCACTTAGCATAATGTTTTTGAAGTTCATTTGTGCCAAAGTAACTTGATATCATTTTATGGTCAAATATTATCCTATGTAACTGATATGTCATCTTGTGCTTATCAATTCATCAGTTGATAGAATTTGGGTTATTTCCATCTTTTGGCTACTATGAATAATGCTGCTATGAATATTCATATATAAGCATTCGGGTAGACATGTTTTTATTTCTCTAGGAGTAAAATCACAGGGTCAAATGGTAACTAATTTTTGACCTTTTAAATTTTTTTTAAAAACTTCCAGATTGTTTTTCAATGTGGCTGCATCATTTTACATCTTCTCAACAACATATGAGGGTTTCAGGTTCTCCATCTCTTGCCAACATTTAGTGTGCTTTACTTTTTCATTTAATATTATTTCTTAATACATTATTTACATGGCCATCAATTTTAATGTTATACAATATTCCAAACAGTTGGACATTGATTGAGCATTATGTTAAAGCTGAAAATTTGGATTGTTTCTAGCTTTGTGCTATTTTAAGTCATGAGACTAGGATCTGTACCACTTACTGCTTTTTTCTTTTACCTATTTCCTGGAGGTATTTTCCAAAGTGGGACAAAGGGGACAAACAATTCTACTTACTGCTTCCCAGGTTGAAAATGTTGACTATAAGTAAATGCCACTGTGAAATTCATACCTTCCTACTTCCTCTCAGCTTCTGTCAACTTAAGTCTTTATTGTTTTATCTATGTGCACAAATAAATAGGTGCAAAATACATCCTTAACTTTGTTTCAATTTGCATTTCTTTTACTATAGATATACTTACTTTTTTTTTTTTTGAGACTAGGTCTTACTATTTTTTGTGGAATTGCAGTGGAATCGCAGGCTCATGTTGCCCTGGATACCACAGACTCAAGCAATCCCCAGCCTCAGCTTCCCAGGTTGCTGGGATTACAGGTGCACACCACCTGCCCAGCTATTTTTTGGGACTAGGTCTTGCTGTGTTGCCCCCGGTGGGACTTGAATCGCGATCCCTGGCCCCAGCCGCAGCTTCCTAGGCTGCCGCTTAGAGCAATGCGCCACTATGCCTGGCGATATACTTCCATATTTTCAAAGCCACCAGTTAGTAGAACTGAGTTATCTACCCAAAGAAACCAGGTAGTGCCAGAGAACCCAGGTTTCAAGGCAAAAGGTAGCACATGGAGATTAATGATATTCCTTGGTTTGGGAGCTGTGAGTGAAGGTGGTTCAGGAAAGAGTGTTTTCACATTAGCCATAGACAAATAGGATACTAGAATGCAGACTTAGATCTATCTCTTTGTTCAAACTCTCCCCTCATTTGTCACCTCTTCTGGTTCTGTTCTCCCCTCCCTCTGACCTTTCCTATCTCTTAGATATCGAATTTCCCTAGGGTTAATTCCTGGGATTATTGTGTTCATTTAACATTCTGGGTAATCTCATCTACTTCTGTGCTGGCAATGACTACAAAATGCCAAAAGTCCAAAAAATTTTCTCCAGGCTAGCGTTCTGTCTAGATGACAGATACACAGATCTAGATACACAGATCTCATTTTCTGTAACACAGCTTCATTTGAATGTTTCTTAGTCACCTTGAATTTAGTATTTCCTTCTCCCACCATTGTTCTCCCAGATTTCCTATCTTGAAGATAGTAAAACATTATCTCAATTACACTAGTCAAGAACCTAAAAGCCACTCCAAACTCCCACCCCACTTTACATCTCCCTAAATATCTTAAAAACATATCTTCTTTCCAAACTTATTCCTATAATTTGTTTTTTTTATCTTTTTATTTGATTGCATATGTATATATTTTTTATATCGTTGTATACCCCAAGATTCTCCTACCACCTTGTGTTTTATTAATTTGATTTATGTTTTTGTTATTTGTTGGTTGTGGTGTTAAAGCGCCGTCGTGGGGTTCTAGCAGCAACAGCACATGGGTGATGCAAAGGCAAGAGGCATTTATTTTCTGACTTAAGTCAGGGTCCAGCACTGACCTGGATCACTGACTGCAGCAGTTACATCAGGGCAAGTGAGGACCCCGAGACCCCACGCGGTTCTCTTTTATCCCTTGGCAAGGGGCTTGGGAGTACGTGGACCATTTGGTTCACTAGTAAGGGCTTGGTGATACATGAACCTACTTGGCTTGGCTAGTAAGGGGTTTGGGGATATGTGACCTATTTGGGTTGGCTGGTAAGGGGCTAAGAGATTAGGGTCTTACCTGGCTACTGAGAGGCTTTGCCATATAAGGGGATACTGCTGGTTGATGGCCAATGATGTCTTATATGGTTGGTTTCTGGCTGACATGGCCTTTATGTCCATATAAGGTTGGCTTACCTGCCCCTTTCCATAGAAGCCTAACTTTCCCCCCCCAAAATGGCTGCTTGATATCCGCTAACAAAATGGTTATCATTTGATATTTAACAGTGGCAAATTAGTTAGGATTCTATTGGTTGCAACTTCCTTAGGAACAGAAAGAAAAGTTTTATTGGACAGGTACATGTATAGAAATGAACAATCTCTGTGGATCAGGAGACTCTAGGGTGCTTCAGCAGCAAGCAGGAAGCCCATGGACCTTCCTTCAAGAGCTGGCTATGAATCTAACTTGAGTTCAACAATGGTCTCTGACCAAAATATGGAATATGGAATTCTGGGAGAGTCTAGAGACCAACAAAGATCAAGAAGGTGGAGAGGCTAAGTCAGATGATGGAAACTTGGCTGCTGGAGAATGATCTTCATGGGTGTGAAATCAGGAGGCAAAAACAGGCAAAATGTGGTGTTTACCCAAACCTACAAAGGGGAGCAGCTGGCCCTTTAAAGCCAGCCAGACACCAAGTTCTTTCTAGCCTGTGCATGCAGTAGCAAGACCACATAAACTTTCAGAGGGAGGCAAAAGCAAATTTAGTTATTAAAAAGGCAAAGCAAATAAAAGTCATTGAAGGGGTACAAGGAAACCCCTTTGGTAATCTTACCACACCGTCCAATCTCTAGTCCAGAGCGCACATGGCTTTAGCAGCCATGTGTGTTCACAAAATGGCGACTGCCCCACCTTGAGCCGGATGAAGCAGTTAAGATGGCATCACCACTTCTTCAGAAAACACAGCTCCACTCACTCCACACCAGAAGAAGTCAAGATGACATCATCGATCCTTCTCTGAAAACAGGAGATTCAAATCCAACGAGGAAGACCAGGATGGCATCCTCAATTCTTCTTCAAAAGGCACAACTCCGGCATTCTTTCAGCTCCAACTCCACAGTGGCCCGGCATCAGCAAAACATCAGTACAGCAACACAGCAAGCACTTTAGACATCTTCACATTGAAATGGCAAAACAGCAAACTCTCTTCAGTTTTCCAGAAGACTTTCAAACTTTGCAGTTTTAAAATTAAACCAAGTTTTTAAGTACCACATTTCCGAGACAGCTCACACATGTCACAAGTTTCTCTAACATGCTTTCCTGGGCTCCTCACTGGCCCGGGCTGGGGATGGAAGCCCACAGCTTGGCTTCCTTCCCTCCCCTGCTGCCCCTGGTTGCAGCAGCTCTGAAGCCTCCAGCCTCCCTGCTGCTCCTCTCTGCTCCTTACTTCTCCATTCTCTGTTCTCTTCCACTCTCTCTCTCTAATGCTCTGTTCTCTACTGTTCTCTTCTGTTCTCCTTCCATGTCTTTTATTCTCTGTCCCCTCGCTGATCCTTTAATCCTCTTTTCTCAAGAGAAGGCTTAACTTCCCTTCTCCAAATATCCACCCACCAATGCTAACAATAGCTATTTTAATACATCAGCACCAGTACTGGGGGTCACAGCACCCATGGGAGACAATTATTAGAGAAAGAGAAGACAAGACATTCACAGTCTTTTCAGAAGTAGTCTAGATTGTTACAATTTCTGAACTGGTCTCCCTGCTTTTAATCTTACTTGCCACTGACTCTCTTTTGCTAGAATGAGCTCCCAAAATACAAATCCTACAAAAAAGAGAAGAGGGGGAAATATGGTCATAAAATCTTCATTCAGCTCTTACAGGGAATTGGAATTTGAATAATAATAACTACCCATCTATCTAAAATGTCACTATTTGCCAACACTTTGTAGGCATATTATTCATATCATATATACTATTCATGACAGCTCTGCAAAGTGGAATTATAATTAGTATACAAAAGATGAAAAGGCTTAGAAGGAATTAATAAACTTGTGCTAGGGTCCATGATTGATAAATAGCAGAATCTATTAGTTGACTCAAGTCTTTTATTGTTGAATCATATTCTCTCTCTGAGATTTCCATCGTCTTCGATATAAAATGCCTATAACTTTTATTTTTCAGAATTAATGTTAGTTTAAGTAGGAATTGTTACATAATTTGTGCGGCCCAGTGCAGTGAAAATGCAGAATGATCCCTTATTAAAGGGACCATTTTGGGTTTCAGACAGTAACAACAGAACATTAAACATGCATAGGACCCTCCTAAACATGGGGCCTTATAGAATTGCACAAATTCAACACCCATGAAGTTGACTCTCGGATGAGGGTTACGTATATAAGATATTTTGTTAAGAATAGATATTAATTAAATTGTGGTTATAATAATGGTTTCAGCTTCCTATTGTTTCTATAACAAATTCACTATGAATTTATTATCTTAAAACAATACACACTTATTATTTCATAGTTCTGGTGGTCAGTAGTCCAAAAGAATTTTATGAAGCAAAAGTCAAAATGTAAACTGGGCCATGTTCCTCCTGGAGGCTATAGGAAAGAATTCATACCCTTCCTTTTCTAGCTCCTAAAGTTTGCCTACATTTCTTAGCCCTTGTTCCCTACTTGCATCTTTTAAAGTATGTTCCAATCCCTCTTCCTTCCTTGGAGCATTTCCTTTTAGAAGGATCCTGGTCCTTTCACAGGACCCACCCAAATAATCCAGGAAATCTTCCCATCACAACATCTTTACCTAATCACACTTGCAAAATCCCTTTTTAACATGTAAGGTAGCCTATTCACAAATGCCAAAAATTAGGACAGGAACATCTCCTGGAGGCCATTATTCAGTTACAACAACAACAATATTAATATTGCTAGTCATAATATTATTGTTATGTTGTGTTGCTCTGTTTGTTGCTCTTCTCCTTTAATCCTTCAAGCAATTTCAAGATAAATTCTACAGTACATAACTCAAGTACATAACTGATCGTGGTAGTCTGACTTATACTTATCTTTCTGGCTCAACTCTGTTCATTCCCACAAGCACTGAAAACTTCAGTTCTTCTAATTCTTTTGAAATTATTCAATTGCAACCTACTGTCACTTGCTAGCTAGCCTCTTTTCTTTTTCTTTTTTTTTTTTTTTTTTTTTTTTTTTTTTTTTTTTTTTTTTTTTTTTTTTTTTTTTTTTTTTTTTTTTTTTTTTTGAGACTAGGTCTCGCTATTTTTGCCTGTGGAATAGAAGGCTCGCGTTGTCTGCGGTACCACAGACTCAAGCAATCCCTAGCCTCAGCTTCCCAGGTAGTTGGGATTATAGGCATGCACCACCACACCCAGGTATATTTTTTTGGAACTAGGTCTCGCTACGTGCCCCCGGCGGGATGCGAACCACTATCCCTGGCCATAACCACAGCTTCCTAGGCTGTCGCTTACAGGCATGCGCCACCATGCCTGGCCTTAGCTAGCCTCTTTCCTAATAATGTTTCTGCCTAGACTACATTCCCTCAATCCCCTATTCATCATGCTTCATCCATTTCAATTCTTTTGTTTAACACTTAACCTAGGTTTTCTCATTGAGAAAACTTCAATCCATCTTCAATTAACTGCTGCCTGTGCTCTTGAGTAAGTTTTTCACTGCTTAAAGTCTCAGTTCTTATACCTCTACATTTTTGTAAGGATCAAATGACAATCCATGTAAAGCACTAAGCAGGCTGCCTGATACATGGGCCTGCAAAGAAATGAGCTACAATTGACATTAGTAATATTCCTTGACCCACCTCCAATGTGATTTAAAAAAAAAAAAAAAAGCTTCTTCCTCTGTCCTCTGTGTACTGTAACCAGTACAAAACCTCTCCTGAGGCATATAAGGGCTTATAAGTCACTTGTGCTGTACTGACCAATCACTCATTTCTATAACCTTAGTGTCCAGATTACAGTTTGCATTTGTGGTAATAAGTAGGTTGGGTCGAAATAGGAAAATAACATGTAGAAGTGTACATGCTAATTTTATCCTCAGAGTATTTTTTTAGAGCACTCATTCCATTATTACCTTCCTGGAATACCTGTCTAAACCTTTTCACTTGTGTGCCATTTATTTGTTTATTTATTTACTTATTTATTTATGAGAACCCTAAGGTTTTATTACAATACAGTTGATCACTAAGCCCCCTTGCCAATTTTTCTTTTCCATCTTCTTCCTCTTAATACATCTCTCATGGCAGGTCATGAGGTCATGACAGAAGACAGATCTAGGGAGTGATAGGGCTGGTGCTCACTCCAAGATGCTGTGAAACAACTGCTGAATCATCCAGCTTCCAGTTGAGAATCTTCTGGTGGAATGAGAGACACTTAGTTCTCCTTTTCAAGGTCTTTCATGTGCACACTCTACAGATCTTTTTTCTTCTTTTGCCTTTCTTGGCTATATTTTGCTCATCCTGACTGACTGAGAAGGTGTAGGGATGTGGTATGGGTGGGTATGAGGGATGCTTCCACTTAACATGACTGCTTTCTCTTTCTTTTTTTTTTAATAATATATATTTTTATACAATAAGTTTTATTTACATTTGCCTTTTGGGTGTTCCTCCCCCATCCTAGCTCTCTGGTCTCTCCATCTCTTATTTCACTGCCATTTATTGTTTAATTTTTAGTTCCTTGGGTTCTTCCTTTTCTTTCCTGTAGCAATGTCCTTTTGTCCAGTGTGGATGTGGTTTCCTGGGACACAGTGACCTGTGCTTAGTTTTCCAAGTGTCTTTTTGCTGCTGGCCACCAGTTCACACATGATTGTGTTCTTTCAGTGTCTCCTCCTTTCTGGTCACTGCTCCAGCCCATCTTGTGTCATATTTTTTGCTCCTTTTTTGTTTTGTAGTTCTGGTTGCTGGCTTTAGGAGTGTTTCTCCTGGCCAAAGTTTGTGCACCATTTTTTTTTTTTATCAAGATAGACCCTGGCAGATCATTGGTCCAGTTCGTCGTGGGGCCACTGCCCATCTCTGTGGCTTTCCTCACCCCCTAAAGTGGGAGGGTCCTTTGATCATGCTGAAGGCATCTCTGAACAGGAAGTTCTGTTCCCATCATTGGATCATAGTGGTTATATTTCTGAGGTAGTTTGTCTCTATAATCAGTCTTATAGTCCTGTGTCCCATGGATCTGACATGTTTGTTGTTCCAGAATACTTCTTTGTTTTTCACTTATGTATTCTTGTGCAACTGCCATTGAATAGCTGATTTAGTTGCTTCTGGTGAGGGTTGACTGGATTTGAAGAAGACCAGAGGGAATGACCCCTACCACTCACTACCCCCCCTACCAGCCCATGAGTCCAGCAGGGGTGGGGGGCAGCTCAGTACCCAGCCTTGGCTGAGCTGGGCGTGTGGGTGGGGCTACCCCCACCATCCCTGTCACCTTGTGGTAAGGTGAATAGGGGTCATCCCCTACCACTCCCCACGGCCCTGGCAGGTAGCGCCCCCCCCACTTTGCATTACCAGAACCCCGAAAGGAGCATAGTAGTCTGGGTGACTGAGGGCTCAGTGCCCGGCAGGATGGTTGAACCGGGCATCCACTTTCTCTTTCTGGGCAGGCCGGATATGATGGAAGATGTTTTCTGTGCTTCCAGTCAGAGTAATGTTGGTGCTACCCTGAGGTGGCACTCCTTGATTACCACAGGTAGGAGGACCTGGTGTTTGGTCAACCATCTTTTGAACAACATCTCCTCAGTTCCTGGGGGGAAGGAAGATGCTGATAAGAGTTGTGCACCACAATCTGGGGTGATCTTTCCCCAGGAACCCCCATGGCTGTGCAACAAGTCCCTACCTGTAAGGAATGGCATTAACAAAGCAGGCCCTGTTGTGTGAAATTTCCTTATGCCTTCCTTTGACCTAGTCACTTCCTCTTTTTTTCTTTCAACTTCCTTCTGATAAAAGTCATCTCTTTCTGTGTCATGATCCCATCTTTTTATATATTTTTCAATGGTGACAGCTTTTCTCTAAATGTTACATTATTACAAGCTTCCCAAAAATTGTGTAGTGCAACTCCTAATACAGAGGACAAATTTGAGAAGGGTGTGTGGTCATCTAATATATTCATGAAGTCATTTACTTCAAAAGCATAGCAGAGATCCAAGTTCCACCCTTTTACCTGGAGGAGCAAAGCCATATAGTGTAGGAAAGCTGCTAACTTTAGGGTTAGGACTTAGCTTTGAATCTGGTTCTACCACTTACAGAGCTGGCTGCTCTTTTTGGAAAACCTCTAGTATCTGTAAGTTTCTGGCTCTTCAATTTTAGGGTAATGTTAGATCAGTTCCACCTAAATTATAGGGTAAATGTAAATATTTTTACAAAGAATGTAAAAATACTGATAATTATTGGATGCACTATGCATCAAAAGTGATTTCATATTTATTGTTACACTATGCAACAAAAGTGATTTCATATTTATGACTGAGAAAACCCATGTTTTCTCATGGGAGTTGTCACATAGTCACAAAAGTAACACTTGTAGAGACAGGATTCAAACCTAGATCTTTCTGCCACAAAATTCTTTATCATTTTCAAATTTCCACTGAGTATGCCAAACTAGTCTTTATGAATCACATATCTGAAAACATTTTGGAAAAAAAAATCAGGCAAGTAAATTCTACATCAAAGAGGATAATTATTATTTTATAAATGAAGGAACTGAAGTTCGGAGAAATGCAATAACTTCCCTTGGGAGTTGGTAAGTTTCAATCCAATAATTGCTCATAGGAATAGCAGGCTAAGTAGGAATGGAGTTGTGGCTATATCCATGTGAAAGAAGGAAATTCAATAGAGGTGGCATGAATTTAGTGAAATCAAGCAGGGAGGAGGGGGAAAGTGGAGAAAGGTCTGACCTGCCTGACCTGCTTGATAGGTTCTTACCCTGAGCTTATGACTGTAAGGCATACAACAAAAACCTACATCCAGGAAGAAACAACTACAGAATTTTATTTACAGGTAGTGTGAAAAAAGAAGAACAAAGAAAAAGATATTTAGCCTACTTCAGATAGTGCCAGTGTTACAAAGTCCAAGGCAAATCTTCGTGTGAAAACAAAGGAAGCAGCAGTTACCCATGACAAGACTGTGGCTATGTGAGGAGTGTGGCACCAAGGCATCTCAGAATGCTGCTCTAGCTGCCCTCAGTAATGAGGGGTGCAGAGGTTAGCCCCACTGGGCTTCTCCAATGTTAGTATTTTTTTCACAAGCTTTCCACATTGTGGTTGTTCAGGTGACACATTCCAATGACAATGTCTAGGTCACAAGATTTTCTGAAATCCTTGTTGTGGGACACAGACATCCTCTGTGACTTTGCCTCAGAAAAAACCTCCAGTTTCATCTCTTCTCAGGCATCCCCTTCACCACTTACTCCCACACCTCCTCTTCAGTCATAGTGAATTTCTTACTGTTTCTGGACAGCACTTAGTTAGTGTTTCTGTGTTTCTGGAAAGCACTTCCCTTTCTGGGTACCCACTGAGCTTATTCTAAGATTTCTTAAATGTCACTTCCGGGCTCAAGTCTTGCCTGGCCTCTCCAACCCTCCCCACTGTACACAGAATTGACCATTCTTTTTTGAACCTCAAATATCTTCTCTACATAGTTTTGCATTGAGAATTATAGCATTTTTATTCCTAAGCATATGCAATAAAATTTTTATTACATAGCTGTCTTCAGCTGTTGACACATTAGAATTCAGAACTATCTTATCTGTAACTGCATCTTTACTTTTTGTTCTTTAGTATGGTGCATTGAGGGCAAAACCAGGCAAGTGATTCACCTAACACCTGCTCCCAACATGCTGATCTTTTATCTCTTTATTTTATTTTATTAATATATTTTATTTTTGGAATTTGTACAATACATGATGCATAATTGTTGATCCCCATGGGATTGCTCCACCTCACCACACCCCCTCTGGTCTCTTTGCCTCCTTTTTGTTGTTTGTCCATGTTTAACCCTTTAGTCTTTTTAGTCTTTTATTTTATTTTTTAATCTTCATTGGCC
>PVHY01033247.1:0-11281 GCA_004024945.1 Uropsilus gracilis
CGAGACTCCAGGGGTTGCTGCGTGGCTTCCGCTCACACGGGAGAGGGCAGGGTGGGGCGGGCCCCTTCAACCAGGGCAGAGGAGAAGGGAGGGCCTGGGGCGGTGGCCCAGCCCGGCTCTGGGGAGGTGTGGCAGGACGTGGACGGCGCCCCACTGGCCCCGCCTGGGGCTGGGGAGGCGGGCTGCTGACCTCGAAGACGGTCTTGGCAGCGTAGCCCTGGACGTCGTCGCGGTTGGTGACGATCTGCAGCACGCGGTACCACACCTCCTCGCTCACGTAGTCGCCCGCGATGCGGATGAGGTTGAGGATGGTGTCCACGTACCAGCTGTAGTCCACGGCGTACTTCTCGGCCAGGATGGCCACCTTCAGCACCTGCGGGCGGCGGCGGGGGTCGGTGGGGCTGCGCCCACAGGGAGGTGCCCGGGGACCCGCCCCGCGAGCCCCACTCACGATCTCCTCCCGGATGGCGTAGTCGGCCGTCTCCAGGTAGCGCAGCATCTCCGACACGATCTGCTTGGCGTTGCTGCGGTCGCACATGGCGTAGAGCAGGTCCGCCGCCCGCTGGCGCACGCTGACATCCCGTTCCGTCTGCGGGGGGGGGGGGGTGTGGGGGGGCTCCAGGCGCCATCCCGCAGGGGCCGCCTGCCTGCCCACCCGCCCAGCCACCGCCCAGCCACCGCCCACCCGCCCGGCTGGCTGAGGGAGCACGGACCCCAGGGCGGTGGGCGCACCTTGAGGGCGTTGATGACGGTGTCGATGTGGGTCTTGACGGCCTCATGCGAGAACTCGGAGCTGGCCAGCGTGCACATGCTCTCCAGCGCCAGGTAGCGCAGGTTGGTCTCGCGGTGCTGCAGGAACTGGCCCAGCTGGTTGCAGGCGCGCACCAGCAGGTTGGGCTCGCTGCCAGGGAGGGACAGGTGGGCTGTGAGCCGGGCCGCCCCCCACGGGACCCCGGCCTAAGACCCACCGCTGGGGACCCAGACCCGGGGCGCCAAACCCCGGTACCCACGTGTGGCCTCCAACCTCAGCCCGCGCCCAGGCCCGGCCCCGCCCACCTGTCATAGTGGATGATGAGGCTGATGGTCTCGAAGAGGATGGCGTTCTTGGCGTTGGAGTGCTGCACCTTCTTGGACTTGGGCGGCTCCTGGGCCTTGTTGAGCACCGTCTCCAGACACTCCACCAGCCGCCCCTTCACAGCTGCGTCCTCTGCAGAGAGGCGGCCCCGCTGAGCCCCCACCCGGCCCGCCCCACCCCCGTCTCCAGCCTTGGGTGCTTGGCTCCACCCGGCCGGGCAGAAGGCTCCCCCGCCCCCCAGGAGCCTCGCCTCCCCTTCTGTGGCACCGAGGCGCTAAGGCCGCCCACAGCGCCAAGACAGCTCTTGGAACCACCCCTGGAGGGACCTCGAATGGCAGGCCGAGGCCCGAGCCCCCCAAGAAAGCAACTGCCGCCGGTTCCCCCACTCCACAAGACGCTGACAGACACGTGTGGGGGCTCCTGGCCTGGGTGCAGGAACCCAGGTTGGGCTACCAGGGACAGATGGACGCCAACCGGCAGCTCCCACGGACCTGCCACGGGCAGGGGCAGGGGCGAGGTGATGCCGGGCAGACAGGACAGCTGTCTGCGTGCTGGCAGACGTGCCCGAACCCTCCAGGAAACACAGGACAGAAGACGGGACAAAATGCAGACCGTGGCCCCCTCTCCGGGACTTTCCCTGGGAATCAGCCGGGCTGCAGAGCGCCCTGGGCCGACGAGCCCCCCTCTCCAGCCACGGCGCAGTCAGGGTGGCCCCGTGGGGCCTGGCCCGCTGCGGGGAGCAGCAGGCGTCGGACTCTGCGCTCCCCCGGCTGAGGGCAGGCTTCCCCCACCCCCCACGCAGCCAGCCCCAGCCCTCGCATGCGCAAAGCATCCCGGGCGCCCTGGGCTCATGGAACTGCCAGCACAGACCCTGCCTGCGGCCCCAGAGCCCCAGCCCCGCCCCGCCCGCACCTGGTGGCGGGTAGCACTGCAGCAGCCTCAGGAGCTTCACCGAGAGCCAGGGCGCCGGCACGAAATAGTAGGTGTAGTCCTGGAGGTCGGTGGAGGCGGAGGACACGATCTGGGGGCCAGGAAGAGTGGGTAAGGCGTGGGCTGGGGTGAGCGCGACCACGCCGGGGGCCCTTCTGAAGGGGGTGCAGTCGGTGTGAAGGCTTTTCTTGGAGCAGGAGCTGCGGCGGGGACGGGGAGAGCACGCCTGGGCGCTCATGCCACCTGCAGCGGCTCCCCACCCGCGGCAGCTCCGCACGGGCCCGCCCAGCTCTGAGCACCCTGCGCCCCGGCCGTGCCCGCAGCAGATGACACCAGCTCGCTGGACACGGGCTCCCTGAAGCTGGCCCCCAACACTGGAGCCACTGAGGGCCTGGAACTGGGCCTGACCTTTTCTGGACCCCCAGGTCTGACTATCACAAAGCCAGCCATGAGGAAGGCTCATGGGGTGGGGGCATGGGGGTTAATAACAGCCTGGGACTGTTGTGCTTCCGGGCAAACTCCTGCTCAACTGTGAAAACCTCTTCTCTAGGAAGCTTTCCCATAGTGCTCTGAGTCACCTCCAGGACAGCAAACGCCCTGACCCCACCATGCCTGTCTGTGCCTCGCCCACCAGCTAGGCACGCAGCAGACAGGGAAACACGATGGGGTAGATGAGCTGGTGTGGGCTCTGGGGTTACCCGGTCAGGAAACGTTTCAATCTACTCCAAGTCTCAGTTCAGGAATGACCTCCCCCGGGAAGCCCTCTCAGACTTAGAGGCTGAGTTAACTGCTTGTTTGAGGGGGCATGTGAGTCCCATGCTATCTCCACAGCAGCATAAGCCACCTCCCTCAGGATAATGTGAGGGGTGGGTAGGCCGGCCACTCACCACCCATGCTCCCCCTCACCCCACCCCCCACTAATAGGAGAGAGTTCAGGGGTGTGGGGGGAACATGCCACAGTGTCCAGCATCCGTCAGCAAAGCCAGACTCAAGGGAGGCCTCGGGTGTGTTCCTAGGACAGGGGCAGGGAGCTGGGAGCAGGAGGAGGCCTGAAAGGGAGATCATGGGAGCAGGAGGAAGAGGAGGAAGAACACGAGGAAGGAAGAGTGGGAGGAGTTGAGAGGGAGGGAATCGCAGCAGCTACTCTCTCGCCCAGAGTGCCAGGCGCCAGGCCCCGTTCTCGCCTACCCAGCAGCCAGGTGAGGTGGGCACAGGTACCAAGAGACAGGGCGAGTGAGGCCCGGAGAGGAGCCACGGCCCACCCGGGGACAGCGCCGCTCACCCGGCTCAGGCGCGACACAGCCAGGGAGATGCACGTCTTGAAGTCGTCCGGGTTCTTCTTGCAGAGACAGGTGATGAGGCTGACAGCGGCTGTGACCACGCCCTGCAGGGGCAGGGGGCCAGACAGGGTCTGAGAGCCCGGGAAGTGGGCAGGGGCGCCCTGGGGCGTGTGCAGGGGTCACAGTGGGCACCTTGGAGCGCGCGGACATGGGTGCCCAGACACAGGGGTCTGGGGCGGGAGCAGAGGGCGGTGGGCGCTGAGGGCTCAGGAGGCCTGGGGTCGCGGTGCTGGCCAGGCCTCGGTGGGCTGTGGGGCAAGCTCCGGGTGTCAGCAACCGGTTGGGATTTTCTGAGCAGTCAGGGGGGGTGGCAGGCATTGGGGATACTGGGCCAGGGCCTCAAGGTCCCTGGGTGAAGGCAGGGAGAGGAAGGGGGCTCCGGGCAACCCAGTGGGTATCAGGGCAACGGGAGCCCTGGGAGGCTGGGCAGTGTGGGGGCAGGGCGGCGGCTCACCATGTGCTGGTCGTTGAGCAGGTGCACCACGCGGGCCGTCCACTCGCCCATGGGCACCAGGTCGGGCGAGGCCTTGTAGAGTCGCAGCAGGCACAGGGCCGCGCTCTGCTTCACGCTATCCATGCTGTCCCTGCGGGGGACACGAGGAGGCGCTCAGTCCACCCCGGACCTGCACGCCTCCCCCCTGGTCCCCCACGACCCATGTGGCACTGCCCACTGGGCTCAGATGCCTGATCACCAGCACCGGGTCACCGGCAGGGCCCGGCGATACACCGCGTCGGGCTCCACACGTCAAGCGGACCGAGCCCTTACTGGGGGTGGCCAGCACCAGGCACGGCAGACAGGGCAGGGGACGCATCGGTCCCCAGGTGGCCGCCCCTGCAAGCATCCCAGGCAGCTGCGTGGGGCGCGGGCTTGTTCATTTCCTCTTCGCAACAAAGGGAGGAAATGGGCGCTGTCCCAGACTGGCGTCCCCAGACCCGGCTGAGGTCGCGCCCCTCTGCCACCGCCTGACGAGGTCAGCGGGCACGTACGAAGCCAGGCGGCCAAGAGGATGTGAGCCCCCTTAGAGGGCTTGGCCGCCTTCACCCCCACAGAGCAGAGCACTTGAGCGCGGAGACTGCGAACGCACCGGGGCCGATTGGAGGCGAGGAGCCCACCACGGACCCAGGACGCGCCTTCCCCGGGAACAGCCCCTTCTCCACGCGAGCGCTGCCCTGGGAAGCAGCGGCGGGCTTCGCCAAGGACGCGTCCCTCTCCCTCAGCCCACCCCCAAGCCCACGCAACACGGAGCTGCTTCGTGCTGTGCTCTTGACTGCGGCCCCCAAAACCTACACATCCTCACCCCTGGATCAGAGAGGCCGTTTGCCTCCCAGCTCCCTGCCAGGCGACTGCCTCCGAGCTTCCTGTTCCCGAGCCCTGGGGCCGAGCCAGTCTGGGCCACGCGTCAGGCAGGGAGTCGGACACGTGGCTCCATCCCACACACATTTTTGGTCACAACGAGCAGCCACGAGCTGGTGTGGGGCAGGGAGGAGGGGGGACAAAGGGGTCCCCAGGCTCTTGCTTGAAGGACAAAGGCAAAACCCTTAGCTGTGTGGGGGCCCAGAGCCGGGGGCCAAGTCCACTCGCTGGACACACAGATGACAGGCTGACGAGGCCCCCGGGGAGGTACCGGCTGGGCCCCGGCCCTCACGGCTGGAACTGGTGTGTCTGGGCGGGGGTCTCTGATGCACCCCTTACCTTCTCGGAGCTGTTACCGTCCTCCTAGACGGGGAACCCCGCTGCCCTCTTCGGGGCGGGGGGGGCGACTCCTGAGGAAGCCTTACCAAGCAGCCCCCTAAGGCGTGCACATCCTAAGGCCCAAAATGTGCCTGCGCTCCCGACATCCAAAGGGGCCTCTGAGGACTGGTTACAAGAAAGGGGTCCAGGTGACCCTGGAGGGCGAGGGTCAGTCAGAAGGCAGACACACACACAGACGCGGCGGTCAGAGAGGACGCGGGGCGGTCTGGGGCTGCGGGAAGGGGGCGAGCTGGGGGGCGGGGCCAGGGCGCAGATGCGCCGCAGAGCCCTCGAAGGAAGCAGCCCCGCCGACCCCTTGATTTGAGCCCCATGAGACGCGCTTATGACGGCCCAACTCCAGCAGAGGCTGGCAGCCACCACGTCTGTGGTGGGTGCCCCACCGCTGCCACCGCGGCCGCAGACACTAGCAGGCCCGGTCGTGGGTGGGCGTGTCCTGGTGCAGCGGGCAGCCCCACGCCCCCCGGCGGGCGCCCGGCACGCGAGGCGTGGGACATTGACGGCTCCCCGAGGTGGCCCGGTGCGGCCTGCGGTCCTGACGGGGGTGAGCGGTGGGGGCGAGCTGTGGGCCGGCCTAGGAGTGAGGACCCTGCTGGACTTGGGGGATGGGCAGATGAGGCTGGTGCCGGAGGCCTCCAAGGCCTGCGCGGAGCCGGAGGCCTCCAGACAAAGGGCTGCTAAGAAAGGACGGGGCAAAGGGCGCAGAGGAAAAGCCGCGGGAGGGGTGGGGCCTGCGCAGAGCCAGAGCGTCTCGCCGCGAGGACGCGCAGGAGAAGCGCAAACTACAAAGCGCAGCCACACGGTGGCTGTTTCCTAAGCGGCCAGGCTGGGGAGACGGGAGCCCTCGGGGCCGCGGGCCCTGGGAGACGGGGGTCAGGCCGCCCCCGGTCAGGTTGCTGGGGGAGCAACGCCGATGACCTGCAGTCCTGCTCCCGGACGCCCACCTGGGCACGGCCCAGAGACGGGCCCAAGGAGAAGGCCCCACCCCGCGGTCACCAGACGCAGCCAGAGGCAGGGGGGTGCACCCGGCGCTGCTGGGCCCACGGCGGCCTCGGCACACAGCCCCGCAGCCCCCACCCTCGGCCTCGGCACACAGCCCCGCAGCCCCCACCCGCAGGGCCTGCCATTGTCTGGGCTGCAGGTAAGGAAGCCCCGCCACACATCAAAGGGAGGAGCGAGCGCACTTGAGCGCTCTTTATCGACTTGGCTCGATTAAACAAAGGCTGGGCGCCGCTGCAGGTCCAGCCTGAACCACACAGCAGAGGGCTCTGAGCCCAGACACGGGGAGAGCGGACCTGGAAAGGCATCGCCAAGAGGGAGCGGTGTGGGGCGGGGTGGCAGGGTGGGGGGGTGGGGGAGGCTGGGGACCTGGGAGGGGAGGGGAGCGAAGACAGGAGGGCAACTGCAGCCGTTTCCTTCTTGGTTTTCCCACAGCCAGAGCAGCGCTGGCGGGGGAGGGTGGGCGGCAGGGCTGCGGGGCCCTGCCAGAGGACGGCTCGAAAACCCATGAAGCGTTGCAGGAGAACAAACAAGTGGATGAGAATCAAGAAGCCGAGACGCCACGTGAACGGGCAGCTCGGCTGAGCACGAGGACCGAGAACAGCTCACTCGGAGGAGTCTGGGCCAGGACAGTTGGGAGCTAGGCCCCCGACCGGGTCCGGGGACGTGGCCATCCAGACACGGTGTCGCTGCTACTGCCGCTGGACCGGGAAGGGAGGGCGGCTGACCCAGGCGGTGACGTGCACACGCCTCAGAAACGTGATGCTGCGCGAGGCCAGTCAGACAGGAAAGGCTGGGCGGTGGAAGAGCCGTTGGTGGAGGGGGCAGGTGGGCTAGTAGGTGGGCTGGTGGCTGGGCTGCCCGGAGCGGGGACCGGGAGCCGGGTAACTGCTAACGGACACGGGGTTTCATTCTGGGCTGACAGGAATGTTCTAGAATTAGTGGCTACAGCACATCGTGACTATACAAAACCACCGAATTGTACACCCTCCAAGAAGGCTGTAGTGCTGAACCGAATGTGAAGTGTCGGAATTAAAAATCGTATCCACCCGTAAGGAAGCTTCCTCAAGCCTCAGTCACGCCAGGGTCCAGAGCCCAGAGCCTCGTCCACTGTCGGACTTCCTCCGCTGCCACCTGCCCGTCAGCACCCCAGGACACCACCACTCTCCCTGGCCTGGGCGCCCCACAACCTGGGTCTCCCTCCGGTTGATGGTGACTGCGCCCTCCTCCAGGCAGGGCCCCGCCCCGCGCCCAGAGTTGCGAACACTGCTCGCACCCTTGTCCCCCAGCCAAACACGCACCCTGAGCCAGCCCAGGGCTCGGCCGCGGGCATGGCCTCCCAGAGGCTTGAGCGGCCTATGTGCCCGCCTTGCACCAGTGAGCGGAGAGCAAGATGACGGGCATGTAGATCACATGCAGGTCACACCAAGGGCTCCAAGGGCATGAGAGGCGCAGAGCTAGTGAGTGTCGGGGTCCCGGTCACGACGCTCCAGGGTTGCGAAGGAAAGCATCTTAGCCGGCTGGGTCACTGAGATAGGTAAGCAAGCTCTGCTTTGCTCGGAGAGTGACCTGCGAGGGCTCCGGGGTCCCGGGCGCACCCTCGCTCTCTGGCCCTGACCCGCTGCTGTCCAACCGCCAGCCCCCCGTGCCCGCTCAGGTGCCATGTCGAGCCCAGCACAGCCCAGGACCAGGAGGCCTCCACTGTCCTGTCGACAGCTCCCCCTGCCCCACCTACTTGTCCACCAGGTCATCTCCACCCCTTTCCTTCATGTCACAGGAAATCTGTCTGGACAACTGGACTTGAAGACACACCAGCTATGTCCCTCAGCTATGTCCCCCAACTATGTCCCTCAGCGTGAGACCCTCGGGCAGTGCATGCCTCTCGAGGGTCTCCTGCCTCCACCCCCGCCCCTCCAGGCTCGGTGTCTGGCTGGGGCTTTGTGGCGACTGGAAGGTGCATGCCAGCCTCTCGCGGCTTCCCGGCTCTCCTCGGCGGGACACTCCACCCAGGACCAAGAGGCACGATGCCCCCTTGAGCCTCCCTGCAGGCTGCTCGCCACGCCATGACTTTCTGCTGAAGCAGACACTTCGTTCCTTCAAAACCACAGGGACGCCCGCCGCGGCACACTCAGATGTGCTCGCAGCGCTACTGCTGTTTTTCCAAGGGTCCGCTTGTTCCCTAAAGCCGCGGGGCGCGCGCCCTCGCCCTCAACATTCCTTGTGAAAACTCCCAATCAAGGGCTATTTCCCGTTCTCTGCCCGCGGCTCCTTCCTCCTGGCGCCTCCCGTCCTGGGCGGGGTGATCTGAACAGGGAGCCTCTTGGGAGATGGGAGCTTCGGCCGAGAAGCCGCCCCAGCCCAGGCCCGCCGGCCGCTGCAGAAGAGGTTGGTCGGCCACTGGCGCTGACACGACCGGCCTGGCCGAAGGGCTGGGCCCGCCAGGCAGGGTCGAAGGGTCGGCCAGGCTGAGCGCCTGTGCGGCTGCGAGCTCAGCGCAGGCCGCTCCGCCGCAGCCCCCAGCCGGCTTATTTCTAGGTCACCCCGACTTGGAAGCGCGGCCTCCGGAGCTTCTCGCTCCACACGCTTTGTCTTCCGCCCGAGGAGGCGGTTCCCAAAGCGACACTGATACCAGGCGGCACAGGCCCCCTCAGCAGGCTGGCCCGGGCTCCGCCCCAGTGCCCCCAGCTCCCGCGCTTGAGGCAGCGGCACTGGAGGCCGACTCCCTCCCTGTTAGCCAGAGCCTGCCGAGAGCCTGTGGGGAACCTAGTCCATGGTGCGGTCACAAAGACCGCCTGCACCCCCGCCAGGCAGATGCAGCAATCTTCGGAAACTGCAAAGCCGCCCACGCCACCCACTGGCTGCCGACACAAGGGCCGCGACTGCCGTGAGAACAAGCCCGGCTGCCCCCAGCAGCCAGCCACGCTCTCCTGGTTCCGAGAGGTCACACTTGCTGCAGGGCCTTTGCACCTACGGCTCCTCCCGCCGGGGCTCTGCCGACAGCTCCGAGTGGCTGCGCCCCCTCTCCTCAGCCTGCAACGACCTGCGGCCTCTTACAGTTACCCCCCGAGTCCCATTAAACAGTCTCCTCCACCACCCTGTGTCCCCATTACCCCACTTGGTTTCCTTCTGAGCAGCCACCAGTCTGGCTCTCCGGATGTCCGTGTGTCTCTGCCCTGCAGGTCCCCCGCCAGACAGGGGCTCGCCTAGACCGGGCAGGCAGGGCAGTCCCGGTTGCCCAGCTCGGCACCTATGCCCACATCAGTGCCCAGCACACTGCACGGCCCAAGAAACAGTTGCCAAACGACCTCCGCCTCGGGCTGACCCCCAGGCAGACCCAGCCTTCCGAGTCAATACCCTTTCCACAGGGATTACGTTCCTCGTCCAGGTCTCAGTCAGAGGCCACTTCTTCCAGGAAGCCCTCTCTGATCCCCCAGGCTCAGGAGGTGCCCTCTGGGCTCCTGCGCCCCACAAGTGCAGCTCTGAAGGGAAATCGACACTTCACCCCCCGCCATTCAGCCAGCGTTCCCCTCCCGCTTTGGTGCCTGAGGAACCACGTCCACATGGTCCCGGCTACCTCCAGCCGTTAGCCCGGCGCCCAGCGCCTGGACCAGAGCAGATGCCCAAGACATGCTCACCAGCTGAACGGAGAACGGATGTCTTGGGCCCTGCTGCAGGGAGGGCACAGGCCAGCCACCCGCTCGTCCGCCTGCGCCTCCACAGGGAGGCTACCCCACGCTGCCAGGCTTGGTGAGAGGAGAAGAGAAGGGGTGCGTGGCCCCGACAATCACCGAGGTGCCAAGCCCCGGAGCCCCACATCCTGCAGGGGAGCCCTGGGCGGCGACACGAGCACAACCCACCCACGCCTTGCTCCCCACCCCCCACCGCCCAGCCGGTCCCGCAACTCACCCGGCCACCAGGATGCGGGGGATGTCGGAGGCGAAGGCCTCGCCCATCTCCCGGCTGCCCACGTTGGCGATGCAGTGCAGGGCCAGGCACATGAAGGTGGGGTTGCGGCTGGCCAGGTCGTTCTTGATGGCGTTGTTGATGAGCCGGATGAGCTCGGAGTTGGAGTTCACCAGCACGGAGATGAACAGGTAGCCCTGCGAGGCGAGGGGCGGGGCGGGGTGGGGCGGACGCTCATCAGCCGCGGCCCATGCCTCCCCCCCTACCCCCGCCGCCTGCACCCCTGCCCCCTCAGACAGGAGCCAGGACCCCAGAGCCGCCTGCCCAGACTCACGATCTGCTTCTCCGTGTACTTGTTGGAGCTCAGCAGGTTCACAGCCTCCATGTGCCCGAAGTCGATGTCGTGGCCCAGCAGGAAGATGAACAGCAGCTTGCACACGTACTTCTTCTTGCTGTAGCCGTCCAGGGCCTTGTCCCCTGGGGCCGGAGGAAGCAGGAAAGGAAGAGGCCAGACAGGAGGGTCACACCGAACAGTCCTAGGAACCCACGGCCCCAGCGCCCCACCCCCCGGGAGTCAGTCCTCAGCCCACCTTTGAACTTGGAGCGGATGTTGGCCAGTTCCTTGTTGATTCTCTTAATCTCCGCCTCCTTGCTCTTACCTGGGGGGAGAAGGCAGGCCGAGGGGTCAGAGGGCTTAAGCCGCCTGCCCGCACTTTCCCTGGCAAGGATCCTGGCTGAGGGGAGGGCAGACTCCCGAGCTGGGGCTCAGGCCGGGCCGCATGGGCCCCATCTCTCCCTGGGAGCTTCAGCGAGTCGAGAACCTTGGTCCCTTGCTGTCTGACCCCACAGCCCAGGACCACCCCTCCCCTTCCCCTCTTCCCACTACAGTCTCTGAACTGTCCTCGCCAGGGGAGCCCTGTCCCCACCCACTCGGCCTGCTGGGCACCAGCCCCAGCACTGCCGGCCTGGCTAGAAATCTGTCACTGATGAGCAAACGATGAATGCCTGAGTGAGCAGGCGCTGTGCGCGCTGCAGCTGAGAAAGCCAGCCTCGCTCCCTGCTCCCGACTTCCAGCGAGGCTCGCTCAAGCTTAGCTGCCGCCTCCTCCAGGAAGCTCCCTCTGATAGCATCTATCTTCAGCAGACCTGTTTCTGCTTTGCGGCTCACACGACACACCCAGGGGAGTGCACAGCTCAGGGCCACCTCCAGACTCTCCCCGCCATCACCTCCACCTGATCCCCCCCCACCGCCATCACCTCCACCTGACCCCCCCACCATCACCTC